>VZUI01053905.1:0-27293 GCA_013401135.1 Cettia cetti
GCCCGCGCGCCCCGGCCCCGCCCGGCCCTGCCCGGCCAAGATGGCGGCGGCGGCGGCCGCGGCGGTGCCGCTGCGGGTCTGCCACCAGGAGATCGTCAAGTTCGACCTGGAGATCAAGGCGGCCGTGCAGGTACCGCCGCCAGCCCCGGGACACCCCGGCACGGCCGCGGGGCCAGCCGCGCCGGGCCCGCGCTGACCGCGCCGTTGTGTTCCAGGACATCCGGGACTGCCCCGGGCCGCTCAGCGCCCTCACGGAGCTCAATGCCGCCGTGAAGGAGAAGTTCCGACACCTCCGCGGCCGCATCCAGGTGAGGGGCCCGGCCGGGGGCTGCTGAAGGCGCCGGGCTGTGCTCCGGGCCCACGGGCTGTGCTTTAGAGGTCCCGGCTGTGCTCTGTGGGCTGCCGGCCCGCGGCTGGAGGATCCCGGCTGTGGGTTCCTGCCGGGGTTTGGGGGATCCCGGCCTTGGGTTTGGGGGATCCCAGCTGTGATTTGGTGAGTCGCAGCCCTGGATTGGGGGTTTATCCGATAAATCTGCTCCGAATCCGCTCCCCGGCCGGGGCTGGGTGGTTAGTGAGGTTCTGGTGTTTGTGCTCTCCGCAAAGGAGCTGGAGCAGATGGCCAAGGAGCAGGACAAGGAGTCGGAGAAACAAGCCTTGCTGCGGGAGGTGGAGAACCACAAGAAGCAAATGCTCAGGTGGGTCTGGCAGCTGGTGCCGTTCCCAGATCCGCTGTAACCGGAGATTAGCTGACTTTGGTTTGGAAGTACAGACACTGACACGCGTTGTGCCCCAGACCGAGAGGTCACGGACAAAAACAAGAACCCCTTCCCCTGTCCTGAATTCCTAACTCTGGCCTGTCCCTTTGAGCTCAAAGAAGGTGACTTAGGAGTCTGTTGTTGGACAGCTGGCACAGTTTTCTTCATCCCTTGCTTCATAAATGCTACACTGAGAAGCGGGAATGTCAGGATAGAATGTTGCTGTTGTGATACAGAGAAATTGAGGGGCTGAGGGAGCTGGAAAGGGGCTCAGCCTGGAGAAAAGGGGGATCAGGGGGGCCCTGGTGGCTCTGCACAACTCCCTGCCAGGAGGGGACAGCCGGGGGGGTCGGGCTCTGCCCCCAGGGACAGGGACAGGAGCAGAGGGAACGGCCCCAGGCTGGGCCAGGGGAGGCTCAGGGGGGCACAGCAGGAATTTCCCCATGGAAAGGGGGCTCAGGCACTGGCAGTGCCCAGGGAGGTTTGGAGTGCCCATCCCTGGGGGTGACACTCAGAGCTCTGCGCTGGGCACAAGCTGGGGATGGGCACAGCTGGGACTTGATGATCTTGGAAGTATTTTCCAGCCCAAGTGTTTCTTGGATTCTGAGGGTCCTTGCACGTATCAGGGGTGCCCAGTTACAGTGGTGATTGCTTTGTAAGAGTTATCTGTGCTTGCAAGGTGTTCCCATCGCATTACAACACTCTGCTCTTGTGATTTCAGCAACCAGGCAGCCTGGAGAAAGGCAAATCTGGCCTGCAAAATTGCTATTGACAACTCTGAGAAGGATCAGCTGCTGCAGGGAAGAGACATCTTAAGACAAAGGTATTGGACTGTCCTACTGTACTGTGGGATTTGAGCAGTGTCTCCTATATTCACTCATTTTAAATGGAAGTGACATCATATTTTTAATTATATAGTTATATCGAGTGTAGCTTTTCTTTTATGAATGTATTTCCCTTTTGTGGAGATTGGGGCTGTTAAGGATTGTGATAAATTCAGTTTTTCTTGTCATTAGCATGTCTAAGCAGAAAAAGGGATAAATTAACCTCCATAGTTTTACAGATTGTCTTTTACATTAATTGCAAATAGGTTCTAAAGAAGAACTGGATCATTATCCAAGCTGTTTTCACATACAGAACTGGATGTGAGTGTGTGCAGGCTGTGTATTGAAAGCAGGACAGTAAAATGTGTTTGTGTTGGTGCTCCATGGAGTTACACAGTTTGGGTGAACAAGTGGTGAAATACAGGCTCCTGTGAGATTCTGGGCTGTTCTTTGGGCTCAGGACTTTCATATTTTATGATTATTTTTTACTGTTTTGTGAAAATAATCTGAATTTCTCATGCAGTGAAAACTAATTTTATCTTTTGTACACGCAGAGATGTTTAGTGCCAAGTACTGTTCTAATCTCCCTATCAGCAGCATTTTCCCAGAGTATCCAAAAGAATAATTTTAGCCCTTCCTGCTTTGCTTTTTTTCCCTTTTCAGGAAGACCACAAAGGAAAGTCTGGCAGAGAGTGCAAGCAACATCACAGAGAGTCTGATGGGCATCAGCAGGATGATGTCCCAGCAGGTGCAGCAGAGCGAGGAGACTGTGCAGACCCTAGGTACAGCTGGAATTTGGGCATGGGTGGGTGATGGAAGCACCTTTGGTCAGCTCTGTCAGCCTGGGGAGAGGAGCAGAGGAGGAGAATGTGCTGCAGTGATGGTTAAAGGAGTGGCCAGCAGAGCTCCTCTAACAGCTGGACATAAACAGGAAATATCAGTGTACTTTGTGTGGAGTTTCTGTTTGTTGGAGTTTCTGTTTCACGAGCATGAGGAGGAAAAGGGGTCAGGACAAGGTTTAGTTTCTTGTAAAAGCCACATGAGCTCACCCAGTGCCCAGAACGTGTTTGCTGTTCCTCTGTGCCACTGCCCTGGCCTGGATTTGGGAACAGCAGAGGAAACAAAAGCGTGGATCAAGTCCTGCAGAGGGGAAGGAGTGTCTGGGAGCTGCTGCCAGCCAGGCTCCAGCTGGGATGCCTGAGACACTGAGATCAAGTGCCTTGAACCCGGGGTCACCTCCTCTGTCAGCAGTGCATCAGGCACTGTGAAACCAAGATTTCACCCAGTTCCTTGGCTTCAGCTCCTAAAACAATAAATCAAGTGACCTGTCAGAACTGGTGATTCGTGGAGTTGCTGCCTGGGCCTCTTCCTAGCTGTGTTTTGGGCAGGAGGGAACTTTAAAGACAAGGATAAATAACACAAGTTTGCCCTCTTTGCTTTCTGCCCCATCTGAGGGTGGCAGCTGGGCACGGTTTGTTGCTGCAGGAGTTCCTTCTCCCGTTAAAAGGACAGTTTGGCAGGCACTTTTTCACCCTTTTTCTGAATGATCAGCACTTGGAATTCATCAAGGGAAAAACTACCAAAGGTCATTTACAAAACCCAGCTGCAAATTCTGAGTTTGGAGTGGGAATTCCTGTGTTCTGATCATTCCCTAGGATGCAGTTCCTGTGGAGCAGGGAAGCTCTGCTTTGTCATTAACTCTGGAAAAGAAGTTTTCTCTTTTCACTTGGATCAAAATGCCTCTTGAAATGGGATGGGACAAAGTGTTTTGCAAAATATTGCAGACTTTTTTCTGCTCTATTCTTGTGAACCAGACAAAGCTGGATTTGACCTTTCTGTGAGCAGCCAGGGCCATGTAGGGTCATGCACTGGCCTGCAGGCTGTGCTTGCTGTAAAGCAGAGAAAAGGGGATTCCAGGGCTTTTGGTTTCATTTAACAATTTGAAAGGAGCAAGGCTGAGAAGTTTGGGGCATGTGTTCATTTTCTCACACACTTCTAATTGGCTCTTCTCATTTTTATTAGGCAAAAAATTGCTATGTTAGAAATTACAATTAAAAACTGTTTGAGCTGAATAATTCTGCAAGCCCATTTGAATCACACTGGTGTACTGCTGGGGCTTGGGGGAGCACTTTCAGTGGTGCAGTTAATATATTCAAATATTGCCCTGTCCTGCTGATGATGATGATTTCCCTCTCTTATTTCACTCTGCTTCCAACAGTGCTGACTGAGAAACCTGAACTAGATTTGACCTGCTAACCCAAAAATTCACAATTCAGGAACTTTAGTAAGATCTTTGAGCTTTCCAGTGCTCTTATTTCACTTTGCACTTTCCCTCAGCACATCAGCACCCCCGAGCTGTGAGAACTCTCTGTGTCAGTCTCACCCAGAAGGGGTCTGTGTCCCCAAAATCCCATCCTTACACACTTCACTGTGTATTTTTAAAAAACAACCTGCTGATTTAATTTTTTTTTTTTTTCTCTTCCTCTTTTAATTTCAGCCAATTCTTCCCGAACCATCCTGGAAGCAAATGAGGAGTTCAAGTCCATGTCTGGGACCATCCAGCTGGGGAGGAAACTGATCACCAAGTACAACCGCCGCGAGCTGACAGACAAGCTGCTCATCTTCCTGGCCCTCGCCCTCTTCCTGGCCACAGTGCTCTACATCCTCAAAAAGAGACTCTTCCCATTTTTGTAGAATTCCAACAATCACTGAACTATTTAAAAAAAAAAATCAGAAGGAAATTGTTGATAACGGTGGGGCTTTTAAATGGAATAATAAAGGGAGGAACGTTAGGGCAGGCAGGGATTGGTGCTGTCCCCACAGAGGTTGTGAGCTGCCTCAGAAGAGATTGGCAGATCCTGCTGTGGAGAGAGGAAATGCCAGTTTGCCTGTGGGTTTGGGCAATCAAACACTCGAGGGACTGGGCACTCAGAGGTGCCAGTCTGAACTTTCAGCCCCTCACTGATTTTTGCCTTGAGATTAAGTTTTGTCCTTGGCTTGGACTGGAAGCTGCTCTGACATCTGTGTGTCAGGTGTTGAGAGGAAGAGGAAGGATGGAAGAGAAAAGCTCACATTCCATTAATAAAATATTTATTGTATTCATGTCAACAGAGTTTTGTTTAAAAACAAAGTTTGATTGCTTGAAAGAATCTTTCAGTGTAAAAATTCTGCTTTTTCTTTTGCAGCAGTGGTTGCTTATGGGTTGTTTTTCTGGGAGCATAACACAGCCTGGCCCTGTCCCTCTGGCCTTGAGAGGGCTCTGGGCAAGGCAGAAATGGGGGCCCCATTTGTTACTGTGAGTTCACACAATGGATAAGAGAATTGGATTGACAATCTGTTAAAATCCTTTTTCCTCCTTTTCTTTATATCCTTGCACTTCATGCTTTATCTTTGCAAAATTAAGGTGTGCATTTGGAACTTGGAGGGTTTTACTCCTGTCTTATGGACCTTAAACGGGCAGAGTGGATGTGGTTTTCCATATTGTTCATTCCTTGTATTTCAGGGCAGTTCTTCCTCACAGCCTTTCCTGAGACACAGAATTGCAGCAAGAAATAAATAAATTGATGATGTGCACATTCAGGGTTTGAATAAGAAATTACTCAGCTTTAAAAATCTAATCTGGGTAAATAAATGTACCTGCATAAACTCAATTTACAGAGAGACAATTAGAGACAAAGGAATTAGGGGAAAAAATAGCAGGGACTACTGAATTTTTTTGAGAGGGGGGGAGAGTAGAAATTCCAGGATGCAACAGGTTGCTCTGCACCACTTGGTACTTGAACAATTTCCTTCCACAGGCAGCCAGGGATCACCCAGGCTCCTGCTGGCCACAGCCCTGGCAGGAAATAATCAGTGCAGACAACGAGATAAATGTTATTTCTCTTTGGGGTGAGGAGGGTGGTTTGGTGCAGCACCTCCGAGGAGCCCCAGCAGCTGCCCCGGGGCAGAGCAGGGCTGGGGTGGTGCTCTGGGTCCCCCTGGCACGGTGGGATGCCCCAATCAGCCCTGGCAGAGCCCAGCTGGGCTGGCTGGTGCTGCTCAAACCCTCCAGCCTCACCCTGCTGCCTGCCCTGCTCCTCCTCAAGCTCCTGCAGTGAAGGTAGGACTTGATTCTTCATTTTTTGGATAAGTGAATGGTAGCAGCGTTTTGGGAAGAGGTTGTGCTGGCTTTTTGTTGTCTGATCCAGGGCATGTGGAGAGCTGTGCCTGGGCAGTTGTTCTGTGTCTGCAGAGGGTTTTTTATTTGCATTCAGGGTGTTGCATCTCAGGGTCTTGCTGCTGTGTGCCTGAGGTTGTGTTGTGAAGGGTAAAAAATGGTTTTGTGTTGGTTTTTTGGAAGGAAGTAGCAATTATTTTGGTGTCTGCCTTGCAAAGTGCAGCAGAGACATCAGGGTTGGTGAGAAGAGAATGATTTTTGGTCTTGGGCATGATTTGGGGGCCAAGGACTGGAGCCCATCTGAGACCAGGTCTGAGACCTGGGGCTGCAGGGGTAGAAAGTTTTTGGGAAGGAAGAAACAGATCTCTAAAGAAGTGTTGAGGTCTCATGCACAAGTGAAAGCAAACAGGAGTGCTCCTGTTACTCCTGGGCCATTCCTCCCCAAAAGGCAGCAGGTGCCAGGTGCCCTCCCTACAAGTGAAGAATGGGATTTACTGTCACAAAACAGTTGCAGTAGAAGTAATTTTCCTTTGGAGAGCATAACTTCTTTAAAACAATGAGGAAGGGACCACTAGGAGCTTAAAAAGGGTTCAAATCTCGCTGTGGAGTTGTGGGGCTGAGATAAGCAGCTGGTAGCAATCAAGTAGTTATGAACTCGTGCTCATTAGCTGGGTGGTGATTCATTAGCTGTGTCCTGGGGCACTGAAGGGACTGTGGGGGTTTTGTGTGCAGCTGGAGCCACTCAGGGATAAGGATGGGGCAGCGCCGATGCCTCAGCACATTTAGAGGTTGAGAACTTGGGGCTCTGTGGTGAATGTAAGGTCCTGCTCTGGAGTCCAACCCACGGAGAGCAATTTCCTTTGTCTGAGCACCTGTGGAAAAAGGGAGAAACGCCTGGAAGTTGCTCGTTGGAGCGTCAGGAGCCAGGCAGTGCTGTTGGATATTGGGCTGTGGGTGCAGATCCAGTCCTGGGCTCCATCCCCCAGTGGCCACGGTGGGAAAGCTGCGGGCAGGAGCAGGTGCCTGCCAGGTGTGCGCTCCATCCCTGAAATCTGCAGCGTGGGGGTCACCTCCAGAGCCTTCAGTCAGCTCTGTGCTGCCTTGGGAAAGCTGTCTTTTACTGGTTGCAATAAACGTGGTTCTGAGGATAACTGGAAATGTAACACTGCCAATGTACTGAGAGAGACTGACTTGATTTGATTCGTTATTTTGTTATTGATTATGGTGTTATCAAATACACAAATATTGCAGGATAACTCTGGGAAAACAAATGAAGAGGATAATACTATTTATTCCCTCCTCTCCCTCCAAGAATCAAGGGGGAAATGAATTTTGTATTTGAAGGTGTTGCTTTTGAAATGCTTTCCACATAAGTGACTTTACCAAAATGGAAAGGTGAATTCATAGCTCGGAGGTTTCTAAAAATGTCTCTGCCAAATGTGCGTGGCTGCTATCACATGCCAGGTGGCCCAGAGCAAGCCAGGCAAGTCAGGCTGGAATCTTTGGGGGCTGAGAATATCCAGGGGACATGTGCATACTTGTCTGCAAATACGTGGGGCTCTCCTTAGGAAAAAGCGGGGGATGGAATTCAGCTTTAATGTTGTTCTGCCACCCTGTTTGTAATGGTGTGACTCTCACAGAGGAGAATCTGAAGGAATTTTTTTCCCCAGATGTGGTGTCTTGGTGATTGTACCTTGCTGCAAAGCCCCCTCTGTCACTGAGGGAGTGCTTGCTGTGTTTCCTTCCCACAAAGGTGAGAATTGTTCTCCAAATAGGCTGCAGGTGCTCTGTACCTCAAGCAAATGCCACATCCAGGCTCTAAATCATCCTGCTGCTATCAAAAGCGATTGTGGACTTGTTCAGGCTGAGGCCGTTGAAATAATAACTTTATTATTATCTGCTAGCTTATGTAAAATAGTACAAACCCTGTGTCACAAAGGGAATGATGTTTCCACCGAGCTGAGGTTTGGTTCTCACAGGAACTCGTGATGAGGACTCTGTGCCGGCTCTTTGGGTCGTGGATGAGGGGAGGGGGTGCCTCACTGCACCTGTGCCTCGACATTCTGATCCTCTCCCACACAGAGCTGCAGCCTGAGGAAGGGACTGAGATCTTTATTAACTTAATTGGGTTTAGACCCTGGCCCTTCGTGTGTTCACTGAGATCCCCACTCGGGTTAGCACCTGTGGGTGCTGCCTTGGGCGCTGAAATGCTGAGTGAATCGTGAGGCTCCTGCAGCTTTGCAGAGCCACTAAAAATGATTGTGCTGGGGTTGTTTGGGCTGAGCTGGTCAGAGCCTGGTGCTGATCGCCGGGCCATTTCCTCGGGAGCTGGGCTTGGTGCTCCTTGTGGCTCCCCTCTGACTCTGGACACTCCGTGACTCCGAGCAGAGCAGCGAATCTGCCGAAGCTCATCCCGGCCCTGCCCGCAGATCCCCCCGGCCCTGCCGGGGCTCCGCCTGGCTGCTCCCGCCGCAGCGACCGCGGGCAGCCGGGGGACAGTGACCCCTGAGCGCTGTGACACCTTGCCGTGCCTTCCACCGCTTCCACTTGGCCTTCCTTTCATTTTTACCCTCCCAGCGATCAGATGCTATCGCCGCCGACCTTTGTCCCCCGCTGCGACATCAGCGCCGGCTCCCGCATCCCGCTTATCGGCCGGGCCCGGGGCTGTGCCGGGGCGCTGCGGAGCCTCTGCCCCGCTCGGGGTGTCGGGGCCGGCATGAAAGGAAAATGCCACTCGGCTGCTCCGGGCCCGGCCCGCCGATAAGGCCGCGTGTGTCCCCCGGGGCCCGCGATAAGCGCGCAGAGGGCAGGCGGGGAGAGCGGCTCCGCGGGCATCAGCGCACACCCGGCCCGGAGATAGAAGCGCGTATATATAGAACCACATGAAAGCCTCTCGCTTTCTTCTTTTCAACAGCGGCACGGCGGAGTGTCACACCCGGGGCCGCTTTGGGAGCTGACCCCGCCGGGGTCTGGGCTCCTTGTCCCCGCGAGTTCTTGGGTTCGCGTCGGCCCGAGGGGATGGAGATGTGAAACCTAAACGCGCCCGCGCTGCGAAGCGATGCTCTGTCATCCTGATAAAGCCTCAAAGAGAGGGCAGGGCCGGCTCGCTGGCCCTTTATCTTCAAAATGGACAGCGGGACAAAATTTTCCTGTTGGGGTTCTTGGCTTTTGGTAGGTGTCACCCAACCCTGAGCTGTTTTTGCCGCTGCTGATGGGAGATAACTCTGTCAGAGGCATCTGGGTGCTGACATTGTGGCCAGCCAGCCGGAAAGGGAGATAAGATTTTTCTATATTGAGTAAGTCTATTGATCCGGTCGGCCTCCTGTCCTGTGTCTGATGATAACTTGATGTTTCCAAGAGAAACAAGCCTCCCTTTGCTCAGGGTATTCATAGAAATACAGAATATACATATAAAAAATGATAACTCGCTATTTCGAATATAAGCAAGCCTTCCCCTGTTCTGTAAGCTGATACAAGTATAATACATTATATATATATATCAATGCAGTGTATTTTGGATTAAATAATGAAGGGTTCCTTTCCCAGCCGTGTTCTTTAAAGATGCTGCTTTTGCTGCTTCTCATTTGGATATTCCTAGCAGCATTTGCAATCTCTTCATCGTGTTATTCCCATTTGTTTAAATGTCAGAGATGATATTTGAAAGCAGCTACAGCAAAAATGAAAATAGTTTAATGCCAGTGGCTCCTGGCTTTCACTGACTGCCTGGTGCCAGTAACCTGCTTATTCAAAACCAACCAATAAGAAGTTAATTTTTTTAAATCAAAGAAAAAGAAAACAAAAACAACCATTCTCTTTATCTACAGATTTGTTTAAAATAGTTTTGTCTTTAGTAATTGCAGCCTTTGACCCAAGCTTTATTCCTGGCCTTTCACAGACTTAATGGTAAATAACTTCGTAAGCAATAAATAAGGTAATGTTCGTGCTGAGAGACAGCAAGTGGGAATTTACATTCTCATTTCTGAAAGCTATTTAATTTTTGTGAAGATGTGAGTTTATATTTAGGTTTTGCAGATCTCAACAAAAGCTTCCTGGTCTTATCACCTTGTCAAAAAAACCCCGTGTGTGTCAGAGGATTCCAGAAAAGATAGCGAGGAAATGCCAGTGGAGAAAGCCTCACTCCTGCAACAACAAACAATAAACACGGCAGGAGAAAAACCTTTAATGTTCAGTAATAACCGCAGATGAAAACTTTACTTCTGTCCCTGCCAGAGCGGAATGGCAGCAGAGCTATTTTGGTGGATTAAAGCCTAAAGATAGCGGCAGCTCCCTCTGCCCTGGCCCGGGGCGCTGGATTCAGTGACTTTACAGCAATAAGCGCCCCAGCGTTGTTAATTCGCCTATCTCAGCCTCATTCCTGGCAGGTTCCTGGTCCCTGACCCCACGGGAGAAGTTCAGGTGGGCGAGCAGAGCCCCGGGTCCCTCGGAACGCGTCCATCATCCCCAGGCACTGCTGGTGACAAATGACATTTTCTGTGCCTTTGTACTCCGGGGTGCAAGATGTGACGTTTACATCCAAGATCAATTATTTTTAACTGAAGAATGATAGCCCTGCGTCTGAATTATCTCGGGGCTTAATTCACATCAGTTAAAGCTTTTCAAAGGCTTATTAAAATTCCTTAAGTGTGTCCAGCTTATCAGCAGTTGAGTGTCGATGGCATTATACAAATGCTGCTATTGGAAATAACTGTTAAGTATTGTTTGGCCATATTATTCTCATATATATATATTGTGCCTGGGACTATTAATACTACTTAGTACTTACATGATTCCTTTCATCTGCTGATCCCAGGGAAGCAAGGACTGCTCTCCCTCTTCTAAATAGGGGGGAAAAAGCCCAGCAGCTGTGCCTCAGGCTCGGCTTTAACACCTTCCACTGGAGCCTGTCGGATTTTAGTAGGGTTTTGTTAATTTGTGCTGCTGCACCTCGCCTGGCATGGGCACACACAGGGCAGCAGAGCTGCTCCAGGGCACCTGTGGGGCTGGAAAATGCCTGGCTCGATGTGAAACTCGATCTAAACCGGCTGCAGGAAGGAGTTGAGCCCGGCAGGGCAGGGATCGGGGCAGCAACCCCTGCTGTGGGGCAGAGGAAGCCTGAGAGGAGCGTGGAAGGGTTTTTGGAGGGGAGGAGGATTTGTCACTCTCAGTGTCCCCAAGCTGGCAGAGCACAGAGCTGGATTAGCACCGGCGCTGGGGGAGAGGAGAGGGGCAGGGACGGTCTCTGGAGAGCTGCGGGTGCCCCTTGCTCCGTGCTCCAGTGCCAATCCTGGCAGTGGGGAGGGAGGAAAAATCCTGCCTGTTGCATAAATGAAATGCCTTTCCTGGCATCTGATAGAGCTGCGGGATGTTGGGATGGGGCTGTTGAAGTGCAGTCAGAAACTCTTGGGATTAGTTTGCAAGTGGGGTTTTTTTTGGTTGTATTTTTTACCCCTGCAATTTAACTCATTTTTCAGGCAATGGTGGAAGTTCAGATTTTATTGTCATCTGTATTTACTGCTCACAGAGGTTCTGTCTGGAGAAGCATTTCGAGGAGCTGATCATTTATTGCAGAAACCACTAGGTAGCACTGTGAAATAAAGTTCTGCACCAAGTTCTGCTTCCCTGAACAAAGACCTGCCAATTCCAGCCCGGCTGGATACGGAAGAAAGGCAGCAAGGGTGGGTTTAAAACTTTCTCCAGTCTTGGGTTCACAGCCAGGTGTGGGGGAAATGAAGCTGTCAGGGGAGGCTTAGACTGGATTTTAGGAGAGGGTTCTTTACTCACAGTTCCTGACCACGCTGTGGGGAAGAGCCTTTTCCTAAAATCCAGCCTAACCCTCCCCTGACACAGCTCCAGGCATTCCCTTGGCTCCTGCCACTGCTCACCAGCAGGGAAATGCAAGGCACTGGTCTTGATTTAATATGTTGAAAGGTTATTCTTCCAAAGGAATAGAGTCAGGTAAAAATTTGGGGTTGATAATTGACTTGTTTTCATTAAAACTACTTCAGTCTTTGGTTTATTCATCCCTCACAATTACTTGAATAAGGTCCCTTGTCAGGTGTATTTTGTAACTTTTGGCCTTTGAGAAGCTGGCAGCTTACCCTTGTTCATTTTAACTCGGCTCCACAGAGTCAGTGCACAACATCCAAGCTGCAGAGCAGCCTGGGCCCTTTTCTATTTCAATTCCCAGCAGCAACTGCAACGTGTGTTCCTGCAGCAGCCCCATATCGCTGCTTTTTAAAATTAGCCCTGGCTTTGGCTGCTGGAGGGAGAGCAGACATGATAAAGGGATTGAGCATCACGCTCTGCCAGAGCTGCTGGGCTTAAATCCTCCAGTTACAGCAACCCTGAGCTGCTGCTGCTGGAAAGATCTGCCTGGTCCTGGCTCCAGGGTCACAGGGGTGTGTTGGTCACTGTCAAATGCTTTGGGGAGCTTCAGCACTGCCTGAGGAGCTGGGAATTCAGAGGAGGGGATTCTTTTTATGGCTCTGCTGTGGCTGTGCCTGGTCCAAGGGGTTTTCTATCTGCAGAAATGAAGGAATTGGACGTGATGGTCTTTGTGGGTCCCTTCCAACGGAGTTATCCCATGCTAAAATTATTCTAGAAGGACATGGAATTGTTGGAGCAAGTCCAGAGGAGGGCACGAGGTTGATAAGGGGCCTGGAGCACCTTCCCTTTGGGGACAGGCTGGGAGAGCTGGGAATGCTCAGCCTGGAGAAGAGAAGGGTGTGTGGAGACCCTAGAGCACCTTCCAGAGTCTGGGGGGAAGAGGGAACTGGGAGTGTCAGGACAGGGAGGAACGGGCTCAGATTGGAAGAGGGGAGGTGTAGGTCAGCTGTATGGAATTAATCCTTCCCTGGGAGGGTGGCAGGCCCTGGCACAGGGTGCCCAGAGCAGCTGGGGCTGCCCTGGACCCCTGGCAGTGCCCAAGGCCAGGTTGGAGGGGGCTTGGAGCAGCCTGGGACAGGGGAAGGTGTCCCTGCCATGGCAGGGCATGGAATGAGATGATCCCTCAGGTTCCTTCCAACCCATTCTGTGAGTGTGCAGAAAAGCCCTTTTTGAGGTGGGTGTAGTTCCCCACAGTCAGGGAAATGAGTGGAGAGTGCTGACCAGAGAGGGCCAAGTGTCTGCACCGAGGCTGTCTCCAGCCCTGGGCAAGCCAAATCCATCCCAGCTCAAGCTAAAACAAAAGAGCTCATTTTGCCCTGAATTGGTTGATGTTTTCAGCTTTTTATAGGTTTGGCCACCCTGGCTTAGAGCAAAATAAGGTTGTGGCCTCACTGCTGCTCTGAGGGTGTCTGTTAACACTTGCTGGGAGGTTGCTCTCCTTTATCTGGCTCCTTCTGCAGCATCTGCAGGCCAGTTCTGTGGGATTTCCATCCCCCTGAGGATTTATGGTGACCTCTCATCAGAGGATCAATGTGCTCCTGACACCTGTAGATCAACATAAACTTGACCCTTGGTCCTGGCAGATCCATCAGCGTGGTGCCCTTCCTGTGAGGCATCCCCGGGGTGGAGGGGGCTTGGGGAGGAAGCAGCACTGGTGGCACAGCAGAGCCCCTCCAAACCAAGGTCAAAAGTCAAAATGATAAAGGAAGGCCAAGCCTGTGGTACCCAGGCAGAAAATCAGGGTGATAAGGAGGGAGAAGCTCAGGGAAGGTTCAGCCAGGTCCCTGCAGGACAATTCACCCCGTGGGTGGTGCTGGAGTGCAGGGAAAGCTCTGAATGTGAAACTCCACGTTCTGGGGAAGTGCTGTTCCCTCCTTGGGCGTTGTGATAAGGAGGGATCTGCTGCTTGTGCTCGTCCTATCTTTAGCTCAGGGCAGCAAAAGCCTCTCTCTTTTGGAAAGTCAGCTCCCAGCTGTGCAAAGCTTTCCCTTCCTCACCCCATCCATTTTTCCATCCAAGCACTGCAGAGCAGGGATTTCTGTCTGTCTGTGCAGCCTTTCCAGGTGATGCAGGGTCCTTGTTCCTCACTTGAACCCTGTAATGCCATATGTGAGCTGAAACAATCATCTCAACATCCCACAAATGTCAGGGCCACAATTAAAATTGGCATCTCAATTTCAACACCTCAAAACTCTTGAGTTTATCCAAAAATAAAGGTAAAGCTTCAAGGAGTGGATGCTGCAGCAGTGACAAGCACTCTGCACAGCTGGGTTTTCCCAGAGTGATTTTTATTTAAGGTGGATTTTTTTCCCCAAGAAGTTTTTCACAAAATGTCAGTGACTCAAAGAAGAAAAACAAAACAAAGCAAAACCCACAATTCTGTATTTAAGGAAAAAATAAAAATACAGAGTGATGTCCTGAAGGCCACACTGTTTCTCTCAACTGATTTTGAACCTCTTCTACTTTAATTCCCCTCAGAAGTGAATAGGATGTTGTTCTCCTGGTTGATAAAACAGGAATGATCCCAAATAAGACTTCTTAAAAGCATTGGGCTAGGGAATTTTGAAGGCACACACTGAAATCTGCATAATTTGTGATCTTATCTTAATCACAAGACGGACTAAACGGGAATTAATTGCTTCAATGGCCTCTCCATTCCCAGGCAGTCTGAACCTCACCGCTGCCTTTCACCTGAGCTCGGTTCCTGTTTCTGGAGGTTCCATTTCCCTGGGGTGTGAAATGCCAGGAGCTTGCAGGGATGCTGGTGCTCAGATAAACAATTCTGTGTGTGTGTGTGTGGCTTAGAAAATCTGACCTGGAGGAGCTGAGGGAGGGAAATGATCCCTAACAGGACCCAAAGTAGGTCCTGGCTGGCTGCAGCTGCGGGATGCTGCCCAAGGACGGGGTTTGGGTGCTTGTCATCTGCACAGGCGCTGCCCGCAGCCATCCATCATCTCCCGCCGTGACCTCGCACCACCTGTCCGTCCCGGCAAGGCCGGCAATTAAAACGGGAGGTAATGAAGACAGCAGGACATGAAAGGGCTCTGCAGGAGCTGATCAAAGGGGCAGAGCGCGGCATTTTCACAGCCGGAATATCGGGCAAACAGGACTGAAAAGGTGATCAAGAAAAGAAGAAAATTGAAGAGGATATTTAGAAATTAAGCTACAACTGCCCCTGCTGTTCCATGCGCTGCGTGGGGGGTGATTCTCTCACGTGCTTTTATTTTTTGGGGGGTTTTGGTAGGGAAAAATTCTGAGTATTTACATTCACCTTGTTACATGGGAAATAATCTCCGTGTGTGTGAAAATGAAATGCTGTAGGTAATGCTACTGCTGAGGGCTTGAGTGGAAAATTGATTTCCAGTTTGAATGCCTCATTGTATAAGAAGTTAATTTAGGTTTCTATTCTCAAGGTGAAATATTCACTCTGTGAAATACAGAGTGATGTCCTGAAGGCCACACTGTTTCTTTCAACTGATTTTGAACTTCCTCTACTTTAATTCCCCTCAAAAGTGAATAGGGGAATCTGGATGATAAAACAGGAATGATCCCAGATAAGACTTCTTAAAAGCATTGGGCTAGGGAATTTTGAAGGCACACACTGGCTCTAAATTGGTGTCTGACCAGGCAAATGGTCACCTCTGGTCTGGCTCTCAGAGAAGCTAATAATCAGCAGCTCTCAGTGGTTTGGTGTTTTTTGAAATTATTTTTTTCTGTGTGCATCTAAAAGGGGAATTTTTGATCCCGGATGGGCACGCACCAGATGGCTGTGAGTGTTGGATGGCAGATAGGGTTGAGCATCTCTTTTTATGGCAGCAATTATGCTTTAATTATGCTTTAATGTCTTCAGAATTGCGGTTAAATAAAGCAAATTTTTGTGGGCATTGCTTGGAAAGGGCTGTTCCTAAAGGCAGCAGCGAGGAGCCCTCACTGAGCAGGGCTGTGTGTTCGCGGCTCTGGGCTGGGCACTCCTGCAATCCCCGTGGCTGCACAGGCCATGCAGCATTCCCTGGGCATGGAATTGGCTGGGGTAACTCAAATAAAACCCAGAACAAACAGGAAAACGCCTCTAACCCTCAGGACCAGCAATAAACAGCAGGAGGACACCGGAGCCTCAGCATGGGAGGGTGCAGAGATGAGCAGAGCGTGGCTCTCTGCTCCCCCAGCCCTGTCCCTGTGGAATCTCCAGGGATTCGGCAGTCTGTACAGCGAGGTGTGGAACTGCAGGCTGGATCTGGAGCTGCCTCTGCGGGGAGCAGCGGCTGATGCTGCACGATGCCGAAAGCAGCACACCAGACCTGGAGTCAAGAGAGATTTAAATGTTCCTCCTGTGAAACAGCAGAAAGCATCTCCTTAACACCATTAGGTTTGCTGGAGTCGAGGCAGTAGGTTTTCACCCTAATTTTTTGTGCTTAAAAATACGAATTATTTGACTGAAATGAGTATGATTTTTTTTTTTTTTTTTTGGTGACCTGTTTTTGAAGGGCTCCTCTTGCTCCCTGCCAGCACTGTCCCTGTCTGTGTGCTGCTCCTCCACTGCTCTGACAGCAGCTTTTCTTCTGGATAATAAAGAGTACAAAAACATCCCGGGCCGGGAAGGTGGGATTTAGGGACAACTTCTGGGAGTCAGTATTGTGATGTATCCCAAGCTTCTGCTGGAGGACAATGCAATCTATTTAGGAAATGCCTGCTGTGCTAAAATAAACTCTGGTGTATTCCTGTGGCAGCAGAGAGCACCAAACCCTGCTCCAAATGCACAGAACTCCTGGAAAGTGTTTGAGAGCAGGTGTTTTGAGCTGTGGAAATTAATAACTTGTTCAACAACCAGATTTGTTGGTTCTAGGACTAAAACTCTAAAATGCCTTTCTAAATTCCATTTGTTTCTCATTAACTAGTTTTGAGAACAGTTCACAGAATTTGAATTACTCAACAAATCTGCTTCCCCCATTTGAGCTTGTCAGCTCCAGACCCTGCCCACTCCACAGCTGTGCCATTCATGCCTTCAGTTTACTCATCTCCACAAGCAATAATTCAGGTCTAGAATGTCTCCCAGGACTAATTAATCTTAACCAACCCTAAGAAATAAAATTATTTTGACCACTAAGAGATTTATTCCCATTTACGAAGGTTTTGGGGGTTTTGGGTGGGATGTTTTGGGGGTTTTTTAGTTTTTTTTTAGTGGACGATTTATTTTTCGAGCCCTCCAACCCTAGCGGGTATTGAGGGAACTCTGCACGCTGTGTGGGAGACCCCCTGAGCTGCTCAGAGTGGGCAGGAGTGAGCTGAGCCTGCTGCAAACATCATGCCGCTCTCCAGTGGGGTTGGGGAAATGCCAAGCTCAGACCTGTGGCTTAGCCATTTGACCATGATTCTTTGTTGACACCAAAAAATATTTTATTTTAAGCAGGGCTGACTTAAGAGATGTGTTACAGTCTCAACTGCTCACACACGGAGCTGCTTTAAAAATGCTTTGCTCTTCTAACGTGAATTTCTCTTCCCGGGCACTCAGTTTCTGGGAAAGAGTTTAATTTCTGTCTCAGCATGTTCATCCAGGCTCCATTGAAATAATTCATATTTCGTTTGAGGTTCCAGCATCTCCTCCACGCAAAGGCAGAGGAACTCACGCGTTTTTCCTCATCCCAGCAGCTCCAGTCTGTGCAGGAGTGCAACAGCAAATGTGGCTGCTGGGCTGCTCGGGATGATCTTGTCTCTAAATGCATTTTTCTGGCTGCCTGAAACGCTGGAGTGGCAGGGTTTAAAATGACTGCAGGAGGCGGGTAGAGATCCTCGAGTAATGTATTCCGTGTCACTTTGCTAAACCTTGATTGATGAACTTTCACAAAAGCGTTGCCAGGGTCTGATCTCCGGGAGAAATCTCTGCTTCCCTTCTCTGCGTCAAAATGCAGCGTTAATTTCGTGGTTTGGGAAATAACAAACCACCCAGGGATGAAAAATCGGACTGCAGCCTGAAAGCCCATCCCTTTCTCGCTCTGGAGTGGCATTTTAAAGGTGTTGATTCTTCTTAATAATCCCCATTAACAAGAAATCACTTACTGCTGATACTGATCTAAACTGATGTCAGCGAGATGAATTAGGGGCTGGGGAGAGAGGGTTGTTGATCTGTTGTTTTCCTGCCGAGCTTCTCAGGAACATTGAAACACTTAATTCCTGCCAGGACCGTATCTTGTTTTGGGGCTCCAGAGAATAACTTCCGACGTGAAAATTCCTTGAATTTAAGGAATTAAATTCTGGCACTTTAGGAACTGCACTGGTAGTTTTTTGGGAAAAAACAATTACTTCAGTTCCTACAAAACTGCTAAAGGCAAGGGATTTGCTATCAGTCCCCTACAGCTGACAACTTGTTCCTGCACAAATTGTGTGAATTCCGAAGAGTTTGGATAAACTTGCCACGTGCAGTTTGTCTCCAGAGCACTGAGATTCTCTGGCCCTGTCACCCTCAGGTGGAGCAGGGCACTGAATTCTCCAAAAACAGCTGGGTTTGAACAGAGCCGTGAACGCCAGTGCCAGGCTGCACAATCCCCCAAAAAATCAGAGGGAAGAGAGCGAGATCAAATCCAAGTGCAAATCTTACTAAAAGCTTTTTTCCTACACGGCTCGTGATGCCCCCGAGCGCTGGGAGGATCTTTGATTTCAGGTTCCTTTGGGAAACGCCAGGATGCTGCTCTTCCCTCCGGAGCAACCTTTCCTGAGCTCAGGCTTCTGTTTCTCTCTGGGATGGGAAACACCTCAGGCTCGGGCAGGAGAGGTCAGATTTGATGGGTGCGGTTCTTTCAGAGGACTGGGCTCAGGGAAGCACAGCCCCGTGCTGTTGGAAATCCTGGGGGGATCTTTTGGCCCTGCCTGACCCTGTGGAGCTGCAGCTGGAAACGAGGCTGAGCTGGAGAGCAGGAATAGGAGAAATGGGGTCTGCGAACACAGGGAGCCCCCCTCTGCCGGTGTCAGCCCGCCGGGGGTTCATCCCTCCTGTGTCTCCTTGCACTTCCCACTAATCCAGCTGATGGGAGGTCTTTAACTGCTAGTGCCCCTGGCAGCGCTGCCCGCCTGCCTCAGCCAGCTGCGCTCGTCTCCTCTGCCTAAATCATCTCCTGAACCCGCTCCAAGGCTCCGGCTGCTGCTCCAAGCCCCAGTTTGAATTTAAGTTATTGTCTTATCCTGCCCTGCGTCTGCTCGTGATGCAATTCCCGCAGGAACTGGGAAGCGCGGGGAGGAGGGGAGCGTGTGAGCAGGAGCTGTGGGATGTTCATCCCTGCTGAGAACGAGCACTGTGCAGTCCTGGAAATCAGAGCCAGGGCTGGTGCCCCGAACAGCCACTGCAGGGAAAATCCCACCCCACAGTCAGATTCTCGATAGATCTGGGTTGTTGTGGGGGAAAAATAAATTTATTTGAAGGAAATAACGGGGTCTGAGGACAGGAAAGGCTGTTGGGAGTACGTGAGAAGGGTTCTGTGTTGATGTGGGGAGCTTTCCGGTGGCTTTTCCTGAGGTTTCACTGCTGTCTATCTTGTTTGTCCGCTGAATGGGGGGCTCTGCTCAGGGCCAGTTTCTGAAAGTTTGAGTTTTCGCTCGATCTTAGTGCCTGCCCTGTTCACCCAGGACTTCTCCTCCTCCCGAGGGCTCCCCGTGTGCTCTGCCCCTGGCTGGGCTCTGCAGCGGTGACAGCAGCGGTGGCGTGGCGCCACTGTCACCGTCAGGAAAACTGTGTCCCCAAAGTGTGACTGTGTCCCCAAAGTGTGACTGTGTCCCCAAAGTGTGACTGTGTCCCCAAACTGTGTCCCCAAAGTGTGACTGTGTCCCCAAACTGCGTCCCCAAAGTGTGACTGTGTCCCCAAACTGCGTCCCCAAAGTGTGACTGTGTCCCCAAACTGTGTCCCCAAAGTGTGACTGTGTCCCCAAACTGTGTCCCCAAAGTGTGACTGTGTCCCCAAACTGCATCCCCAAAGTGTGACTGTGTCCCCAAACTGTGTCCCCAAAGTGTGACTGTGTCCCCAAAGTGTGACTGTGTCCCCAAACTGTGTCCCCAAAGTGTGACTGCTCCCCACACCCACCAGCGCAAGCCCAGCTTCTCCTGCCCCCTCCATCCTCCTCTCCTGCCGTTCTTGGCTCTCTCCGGGCAGGGCATTTTCTGGTTGTTCTGCTGCCTCTCTCATCTGGATCCCGCGTTCTCGTGGAGCCTCGGAGATGCTTCCACACGAGGGGAAGCGGCCTCGGCTCCTTCCTGCCCTGCCCGGGTGCGCTCTCCCCCTGCTCCTGCTCCCTTTGCTCCCCGGGGCTCCCCGGGCTGCGTTCCCCGAGGCAGACTCCCCCGGGATGAGGCCGAAGGCGCCTCTTTGCCCATCCCTGAGCCCCGGGCAGGTGTCCTCGCTCCACGCTGAGGGAGCAGCACCGGGGGCTCCTCTTGCCTTCGCAGGGTTGGGTGGAGACGGGAGCTCCTTATCCGTGCAATCCCACCTGAGGCGGTGCGCGGCTCGGGAGGGAGGCAGAGAGGCTGCAGGCAGCTTCCATCCCCCGGCAGCCTTTCATCCTCTGTCCCAGCGCCACAGCCACCCTGTCTCCATCCCTGTTTACTGATGGGGCCGATAGGGCCGGGGCAGGAGGGGTTGCAGGTCCCCTTAATCGCCCTGTCAGCCTCAGACACTCTCAGAGGATGTTGTGACTGCGCTGAATTGCCATGTTTGTTGTTTCTCACTCCCAATAATTGACATTTGATAGCGACTACCGTAAAAGCGGCCGAGGGGCTGGGGCTGCGGGGAGGCCGGAGCCGGGCGCTGGGAGCCCGCTGGCTGTCCCCGGGCAGTTTGGGGGCGGGGGGGCCCCTTGTGCCTCTCCCCACGGGGACAGGATGCGAAGGGGCTGTGCAAACCTCCCGCGGGTGGGCTGGGGGCAGTTTGGGGGTTTTGGGGTGTCCGTACCGCTCCTTGCAGTGATTTCTGTGCGGGGAATAAATCAACCCCGCGCTCCCGAGACTGGGAACGGCGGGGTCGGTCCCGATCCCAGCCGGGGGACACGGCCCGGTGCTCAGCGGTTCTGCCGGGCTGGGAGCTCGAAAAGCGCCTTTAAAACTATTTTAAAAATTCCTTAAAATACGAACACAGCTCGCCAGGCGGCAAAAGTGCCGAAGGCACGGGGGGGTTCCACAAACCCGGGGGAAACGGCAGGGAAAGGCTCCGGGAGCGGCTCGGGAGAGCACCCCCAGGTGTCACCTGCGAGGCACCCATTGCCCCCACGGCCCCCCACCCTCCCTCCGGCGGGTCCGGGATGCGCAAGGACGCCAGGGACGCCAGGTTCAGCCACTCTTTAATGACAACTCGCTGATCTCCGTCAGCTCGTACAGCAAAGGGCAACAGGAACGGGGCGGACAGTGCATTTCCATGCTAACTCACGCCTTAGTGCAGAACCCTACGGGGCCCGGAGTGTGTGTCCCTCGGCCGGGCTGGGCTGGCAGTCTGTCTGTCTGTCTGTCTGTCTGTCTGTCTGTCTGTCCTCATCCCTGCCCAGGCCGGCAGTGGCAGCCTCGCAGGGGACACCTGGGGGTGCCGGGAACTGACCGAACAGCGGGGACCGTACGGGAAGTGCAAAAATTAAATGTGGATGTCAGAAATAATTAGTATAGAGTAAAAGTTAAAAAAAAAAAAAGAAAAAAAAAGAGAGTTGCAGGGCTTGGCTGGGTGTTGTTGGGAACAAGTCACGCCAAATTACCGGCTGGTTTGCAGGAAGGAAGGGAATTATCGGGGTGAAGACCCTGATAGGGAGCGAGAGGGGCCGGGAGACGCGGGCATCCCCCGCCGGTGCCCGCCTGGCCCCGCACCAAACACCGCGACCCGCCCCGTCCGTGACCACCACACCCGTGAGACCCCCGGGATGCTCCGCCGAGCCGTCCTCACCCCCCGCAGCCTGGAAACGTCCCGAGCCCGGCTGGCAGGGCGGCCGCAGCCCCTCCATGCCCCGGGGGAGCGGCTCTACCAGGCTCGGATGCCGTGCAAGGTGGAGATGGCCGCGTTGCCCTGCGGGATGGGCGTTTGCACGGAATTCAAGTCCCCCACGCCGAAGTTCATGAAGCTGTTGGCGGGCGCCGAGGGCTGCACGGGCTGCATGGAGGGGTAGCTGCAGCTGTAGTTGGCGTTGCAGGCGGGGCTGTTGTAGTTGCTGTAGGCGGGGTAGGCGTTGTAGCTGTAGGGGTTAATGCTGACATTGTAGGGCGAACTGTAGGGGGAAGATTCCCCCAGGCAGGGCTTCCCATCGCGCACCAGCACCGGCACCGCGATCCGCCGCGGCGGGGGGATCCCCACCATCTCCAGCGTCTGGTCCTGTCTCTGCCTTTTGCATTTGTACCTTCGATTCTGGAACCAAATTTTCACCTGGGTGGAGGTGAGCTTGAGGACGTTGGCTAGGTGGTCCCTCTCGGGCGCCGAGAGGTATTTCTGCTGCTTGAACCTTCTCTCCAGTTCGTACACTTGGGCTTGAGAAAAGAGGACGCGAGGTTTCCTCCTTTTCCTCTGTCTGGGGCGCTCGGGATCTTCCAGGTCTCTTTTCTCCTGCTCCAGGCTCTTGTGTAGGGAACAGAACTCTGCAGCAAAAATAAACGGGCGAAGGAAAAGGGAGGGAGGGAAAAAAAAATGTGCAAAAATATTGTAAATCGGTATTTAATAAAGAGAGTACAAGGTGAGCCAGTCCTGGCTCTTCCTCGGCCTCGCAGGCCGCTGTGGCCACCGCTCCTGCAGCCCCGGCACCGGCCCTGCCCCCTCTTTTGGTGCCCCTGCAGCAAAATTTCCGTCTGCTCTGTTTGAAACAACGGTGCCCGTGCACTGCAGTGAGCCCCGACCCAGCCTGGATTGATCTTTGGGACCCCCGAGCGAGTCAGGAATCGGATTTGTCACCCGGTTTCCGTTCCAGCTCGAGGCCTCGCGTGTCTCCCTGCGGCTCTGCCCGTCCCATCCCGCCCGGGGGGCTCCGTGCCGGGCTCAGCGGGACCCTCCCCGCGGTGGGCTCAGCCTCGCAGGGCCCGGCAGGGGATGAAGATGCTGCCTCTGACCCAGCACAGCCCCGCACTGCCGGCGCCCTGTTCTGTGTCCCGCAGCCCCGGGGACCCCCGGCCGAGCCCCGCGCACCCCCGAGCGGATCTCCGTCCCCCTGCCCTCCCTTTCTCTCCCAGCCCCGCCGCAGCAGCACCTGCCTTTACCTTTCCTGTCCGCCTTGGCCTCCTTGGCCGAGTCCATCTCCACGAAGCTTTTCCCGTAGTAGGAGGCGGGGAAGGCGGCCGAGCTTTTGCTGGGGGGCGGCTCGGGCAGCTCCTCCCGCAGGTCGGGCAGGGCCGGGGGCTCGGCTCCGAACCCCTCCTGCTTGAAGGTGGCCAGCATGCAGGACGGGGAGGCCAGCGCCGCCAGCTCCATGGAGCCCAGGCCGCCCTGCTGCTGCTGCTGCTGCTGCTCCAGGTTCAGGATATCCTTCACCGAGAAGGGCGTGCTTGTCACAGGGCTAGCGAACATTGCGGAGGACAGCGGGGCAGCGGCCGCAGCCCAGGGTCATGGAAAAGAAGGTGGGGAGCGGCCAAGGTGGAGCAGCGGTGCAGCGTGGGCTCCCGGAGGGGGCACATAGCATTCCCGGTGGTGGCCCTGACTTGTGCACTGCGGGCAGGTAGGAGCGGACCATAAGGCCGGGGAAGGAGGGACTAGGCAGTTTTTGGGTGACTTTAGCTTTCTATTGGCCAACATTGCGGTGATGGTATGAGAGATGCAAAGTTCCATGTCACCTAATATAGTAATACGTCTCAAAAACAGCTCCGCGCTTTTAAAGGGGCGGCACTGCATTTATCCAGCTTGGCGGAGGAGAGTTCGTTCATCCATTTGAAACAAAAAAACAAAAAAACAAAAAAAAAGAAAAAGAAAAAGAAAAAGAAAAAAGAAAACAAACCCCAAAGAATGGCCTAATGCCTATAGAGTCACTATCTGACGCTATCTATCATACAGTCAGATTAAATAAACAGGCCGGGAGGAAACCATCAACCAAATATGTGCTGATTTAATTTTATTTTTTTTTTTCAAGTGAGAGAACAGAGGTTTCGTTTTTAGTATTCTGCAATATCCGATGGCAGGAACTAAAAAACGGGAGTTCACTGCTGTGTGAAGCGCGCTCAAGGGGAAATCCGCGCTCAGGGTTTATACAGAGATTCTGAAGCAGCAAAATCCAGTTGATAGAAGAGAGACCCCGAGCAGCCCCTGCCTGGCTCTGGAGAGGGAAATGCCGATTGGGTTTTCCTCTCGTTTGTTTGGAAAGCTTTCAAACAAAAAAGCAGCACTGTCTGGGGGGGAAAAAAAATAATAATTCAACCAGTACAAGCGCGGGTGAAGTTGTTGCAAAATATACAGGGGTAGGAGAGGGGTGAGTGGAGCAAGGGGCAGGGGGCTGCTGCTCCCGGCCGGGTTCCCGCACTCGCGTGGGGGCACGGCCCCGGTTCTTGCGGCAGAGGTGGGGCTCATTCATTTAACTCGCGTGGAGCCGCTAAAATAAACCTTAGCTGCAAAGTCGCAGGTTGCGGAGGGGCGGTTCGGGCCTTTGGGCTTAGGGGAGCGAGAAAAAAATAGAAATAAATAAAGAATCTCCTTCAGCGCTCCAGCGCCCGGCTGAGAGGGGCACGGGCATGGACTCGGTGGGAGCAGAGCAGAGAAACCCTAAAGGGATGCGGTGAGTTTGGGGGGCAGCGGCGGGGTCACAGCCGTGCAAATCTTCTCTGCTCCCGCAGGAAGGGACCCTCCGGGGCGGGGGGAAAGAGGGTCCCTGCCCACCCCCAGCAGGACGGACCCGCTGCCCCCGAGGTTTTGTGTCCTGGATGCCGGGCTCCCTCCCGGAGAGCTGAATTCTGGATGTTTTTGCGGGCGGTGCTGCCCAGAGCCGCAGCATCCCCAGCCCGCGCCGGGAGCGCTCCGCGGGCGCAGCAGCCCCGGCTCTGGCCGTGACAGTCGGAGCCATCCCTGCCAGCGGGGAGGACTGAAAAATTGTCATTTAATTGCCATTTAATGAGGGGAGGGGTCGGCCGAGCGGCCAGAAAGAACTGCGGGGGAACGAACTGCGGGGGACGGATGCTCCTTGCTGCAGAGGAAAGGGTGAAGCGCCCGGGGAGTGCGGAGGCAGCCTCGGAAGAGGGGCCCGTGGAGGGACTTTGCAGAGTGTTTGCGGCACCCCTGGCCCTCCGCGGGCTTTCTTAACCTCGTTGCCTCCTTTTTAGTTTCTCGGGCTTGGTGAGATCCAGGCTAAAATCACCAAGCGATCCGGATGCTCCCCAAACCCAGAGCCGCGTCTCGGGGCCGCTTTGGCGACACCCCCATCCCACGGCACGGCAGAAACGCTTCCAGCGCTCCCCTCCTTTATCCCCACACGCCTTTCCCGGGTCAGGCCTGGGATTCCTGCCCCGGGGGTTTCCCTGTGCCTGCCGGCAGTCCGGGATGATCGCGGGGCTCCCTGCAGCCCCCCGGTCCCACGGCGGCTGCCGATCGATGTGGGCCCGGCTGCAGAGGGTGGAAGTGATTAATTGAACGATAAGCCGGAGCTATCATTTGGAATGTCATTAATGCGTCGGGGAGACATTCATTGGAGACAGACAGCGTTATCTCCGCTTTATCTTCAACAATGCATCACTTTTAATACCGCAGTTTAGAAACAAATGGGGGCTTTAGCCTTAGCCCTTCTCTTGGTGTTTATATTTTTGGAAGAATCACAACTAGTGGGAGTCCCGGGCTCGGCCCCCTGATAAATGAACATTAGCACTTTTTAGAACTACTGTATCAACAAAAAGAGCTGCAGGGCCGCAATAATTGGTGAAAAAGCAAACACTCGGCAAGGAGAGGCCAGGTCTGCTCTGTGTCCGGCTGATTGATGAATAAGTTACTGACACACAGCAGCTCACGGACTTTCCGGGTCGGGGCTCGGCACCCATTCCTTCCCCCTCTCCCACCCCCTCTCTCCCTTTCCCGGGGCTCTCCAGCAGCCCGCTGAAGCCAGGCTCCGGCTGGCCAGCCAAGGGAAAAGAAAAAAACAAAACCAAAAACCCAAACGGGGAAAGGAGAGGCAGGACCCCGAGGAGCGCCCCGAAACACTTTCTGCAGAGCCAGGCCCCAGGGATGTGGGTGCGGGAGATGGGGTGAAAACCCCGCTGCTATTTTCTGGCCGTCAGGGGAGGGTGGGGGTGTCCTGGTCCGTGCCCCGCCGCCCTCACGCTGCTCGCAGGTTCCTCTCGCTGCCCCCTCGGGACTGAGCCTGCCCTGGCCTCTCGCAGTCGAGCGTTGTCGTCCACTCCCGCTCGTTGCTTCTCTCCGGGATTGCTGTTGGGTTTAGTGTAGTTTTGTATTTTTTTTTTTTTTGTGCTTTCTATTTTTTCTTGAACAAAACAAAACAACCCCAAAAACTTTTCTTGCTTAAACCAACCAAACAAAGAGAAAAAAAAAAAATCCCCAACCCCGCAATTAGCTCCAGAGGGCACATCCTCTCTCCCTCTGAGCTTTCGACACCTCGGACTGTTTAGAGAGAGAGAGATGGTACCTTTTAAAAAAGTTTTCCTCTTAATCCCAGTCGGTTAAGACGTCCAGGGCCCCCTCCCGTTCTAATTCCCAGCTATCTCCCGAGGACTCTGTTTATACCTCGCCAGTAAACGCTGGGGTTTGAAACCTTGTCACTAATTGAGTGCTAACACTTCAGGTGCTATAGATTTGTTAAGAGCCAGTAGTCCAGAAATAGCCTGTTAGGGTTTCCTGGCCAGAAGCGGTGCCAATCCCCCGGCTCGCACCCCAGCGGCTCCCCGAGGGCTCCCCAGGCTCCTTGGGGCAGTAATTCTCTTCCAGCCTTTGGGAAGGGGTGCTGCGAACCGGAGAGCCCCGGCGGAATAAATCCTGCCGGCGGGATGGCCGTGCTGCCCCCCCCGAGGGTCCAGGGGGGCGGCTGGGGGTCGTGGGGGCGGCTGGGGCCAGGGAAGGTTTTGCTTTCACTCCTTTGGAATTCTGCAGAGGGAAAAAGCTTTGGAGCTGTCCAGGCGCGCCACTCTGCAGCAGCTAAAACCTCCTTTTTTTTCCCTACGTTTTTATTTCCTCTCTTCATTTCCCCCACTTTTTTAAAATTGGGTTTTTAAAAATCTCTTCTTTTCCCCCGGTCCTTTCGAGCTCTGACGACGCTCGCTTTCTCCGGCCGTCAAAAAAAAAAGAGTTTTGACCTTGTCGTGAAGCCGGCCCTGGAGAGGGGCCTCTGCTCTGCCCGGTGCTCGGGACCGTGCGCTGCGAGCCCGGGGCTTCCTCCGGGACCACGCCGGTACCGGAGCCAGGCGGGCCCTGCCACCACCCCTGGACCATCCCTGCCACCGTCCCTGCCACCTTCCCTGCCACCTTCCCTGCCACCGTCCCTGCCACCACCCCTGGACCATCCCTGCCACCATCCCTTGACCGTCCCTGCCACCGCTGCGGCATCCCAGCTCGCCCCGCCCGGTACTCAGGAAATAACCGAGCCCCCTCCCTCCGTGCAAAGCTCAGGGAGAGCGCGGATGCAGCCGAGTGTCCGCACAGCACGGAACGCAGCGGCCGGACAGCACCACTGAGCCTTCCCTTCCCTTCCCTTCCCTTCCCTTCCCTTCCCTTCCCTTCCCTTCCCTTCCCTTCCCTTCCCTTCCCTTCCCTT
>VZUI01053908.1:0-66359 GCA_013401135.1 Cettia cetti
CCCGGGGCCGGTGAGAGCCGCCAGCCGGGCCCTGTCCGCCGTCCTGGTGCGCCGTGGCGGCCTGGTGGGCGGCCGATGGGTGGAGACGGCCGCCGCTTTCCCCGTGCAGGACCCGGCAAGCGGCGAGGAGCTGGGCCGGGTGTCCGACTGCGGGGCGGCCGAGGCGCGGGCGGCCGTGCGGGCCGCGCACGAAGCCGGCGCCGCCTGGGGCCGCCTTCCCGCCAAGGTGAGCGGCCGCGGGAGGTGGCGGCGAGGGGGCCCGGGGCTGTCCGGTCTGGTCGGGTGTCCCGGGGCCTCGCTTCCCCGTCCCTGCGTGCGGCGGCCACGGCAGCCTTGTCTCTCCCTCCTCCCAGGAGAGGAGCGCTCGCCTCCGCAGATGGTACGAGCTGATGATGGAGAACAAGGAGGAGCTGGCGCGGATCATCACAGCGGAGAACGTGAGTGAGGCGGCGGGGGTGGGCACGGGCACTGCCCCATGCTGGCACTCGCGCTGGGAAACCCAACACGGGCAGGCGAAGAGTGGCACCAAGGAAAACTGACAGGCGTCAAACCCCTCCCTGTGCACTTCATCACTTACCCATCGTGTCTTTTTTAATAACTTTGGGTATATTGTGCGCTCACATTGCTCTGTCAGGTCAGTGAGTGACGTTTCAAACATTCCTTCTCCGAACATACATAAAGTGAATTGGTTTGATGACGGTAGCACCCAATCAGAGGAAACCATACCCATGTTGTGCTTCGTGGCGTGCAAAAGCTACATGCACCTAAACCATGGTCCTCGTGGCAGAAATGTTTGTGACTGGGAAAAATCATGCCAGTCTCCAAGCTGGATTCACACAGTCTGTAGTCTGTTGTCCTTCTGAACAAAACCTTGGTGGAAGATACTTCAGCAGCTCCTCTGTAGTGTGGTCATAGTTGCTAATGGTCATTCTGTCCACAGGATCAGACCTGGGGATCATCCAAAGCAATACTCCCAAAACAAATGACCCTGGCATAAACTTGTAACTGTTTTGCCATGATTTGTGTCTTCCTTCAGAGTCATAATAGCAGTTAACTCAGAGTTTGTAAATAGATGCACACTACATTTGCTATTTCTCTGCCTGGTCCTGAGCAGGTGTGAATCCAGGCACAGCATACAAATTATTGACTATATAATGATGGCATATTGAATCCACACAACTATTTGCTGCTGCAATCATATAATCCTTGCTGGAGATCGCAGTGTATGGCAGAGGGAGGGGTTCATAAAGTACTCGAAAAGAAGAGAAACTCCGAAGTTACATGAATTTGTTTATATTGCTTCAATTTTCTGCTTACAATGTATCTTAAATCTGATTTAACCAAAGGGGAAGCCTCTGAAAGAAGCACATGGTGAAATCCTGTATTCAGCCTCGTTTCTGGAGTGGTTTGCAGAGGAGGCTCGACGGATTTATGGTGATGTTATTCCAGCATCTGCAAAAGACAGAAGAGTCCTGGTGCTGAAGCAGCCAGTAGGAGTGGCAGCCATTATAACCCCAGTAAGCATAGCTGAACTCTTCTGAGTCACATCAAGGTTTTCAGCTCAGCTCCCAGTTCAAAATGTCACTTACTTCTGCAAAAACAGGAGGCAAATTTTTCCCAACTTTGATTGTACTATTTTCTCTCTTCCTAGTGGAATTTTCCCAGCGCTATGATCACCCGGAAGGTTGGTGCAGCTCTGGCAGCTGGCTGCACAGTGGTGGTGAAGCCTGCAGAGGACACACCTCTATCAGCATTAGCTCTTGGGGAGGTGAGCTTTCAGTGCTAAGCTTTACCTCAGCGATGGACTGATACTGTAAACAAGGAGCCAGATGGGATTTGATAGCAGCTATGGCCAGCTTCATATGTGAAGAAAGGACAAACTGACTTGATGCAGGTGTTTTAGTTAAGTGAGAATCTTTGCAAATTGCATTAATGAGCCTCAAAAGGGATCGGGCCATTTTGATACTCAAAATATCCTTATAGCTTTAATTTGGTTCTTTGGAACACACAGCTTAAACTGGAGCAAAGCTGCTCACTCAAGCTACCTGTTCCTAGCTGTGCTAAGGCCTTTTGGCTTCCGTGGACTTACAGACTGTTTTCTTCAAAACAATGAACAAGCATTAAGTGACTGTTCCTCTTACAAAATGCACTAATAATGTGAATTCTGTTTTTCTTTTGTTGCAGCTTGCAAACCAGGCTGGAATCCCAGCAGGAGTGTATAATGTTGTCCCTTGTTCCAGACAACAGACAGCTGCTGTAGGGGAAGTTCTATGCACCGATCCATTGGTATCCAAAATATCTTTTACTGGCTCTACAGCAACAGGAAAGGTACATACATGGACAGAATACCCTTGAAGATTATTACTGTGGTTATACTAGAAAGGTAGGGGGAAAGTGTGTGCCTTTATACAGAGCCTTCTTTTCTGGCTACTGTACAGAGATTGTCCAAATAATTGTGTGCCTCTTGAGATACTGCTTATATGTTTTAGCATCACTACTTCACAGAAGGATGCCTGTCTGCACTTCTTGATAACTGCCCTTTATTAAACTATAATGTGAACAGTCCTGTACAAGATGTTCTTGGTTTATATCATAAGGTGACAACATACTAATAAGAACACTGAAACTAAGTTTCAAAGGTGCCATTCAAGAATGGCTTGAGCAGCTGAGAGAAAGTATTAGAGGAGTGAGGCCCTGGAATCCCTGCTGTCAGCCTTAGTCAATAAGCAATCTTGTCACCGTCTCTTAATTGAATCACTAAAGCTGCAGAGTGTGACAGTATGACAAAATGACGGAATTCTCTAGGATGGCTGTATGCAGAATGAAGAAAAAGTCTGGTATCAAGGCAAATCATAATACCAAATTCTGTCAGATCTTGGAAAAGAATAGTCAAGATTTTATTATCAAAAAGAATAGAACAAACAAAAAATTTGACAATATTAGTGTATAAAAGCTTGGCCTAACCTGAAGTTTTTCAAAATCTTTCTCTGCATTAGTCTTTGGCCAGAATTTCATCTTTAAGGATTTTAATGAATGAAATTTGTTTTTGTTCTAGGAGATGGTCTAGCATTGTAGAGAAAATGCAGATTATTTCCTTGCTAGAATTTGTTTTTCACTGCCTTGCATCCGTGATTCCACTGTTCACGTCCATTGGAGGTGCAGATGTGTGTGTGTCTCTTCTTTGCCTGCAGATCTTGCTGAAACACGCAGCTGGCACTGTGAAGAGAGTTTCCATGGAGCTTGGAGGACATGCTCCTTTTATTGTGTTTGACAGTGCCAATGTGGACCGGGCCGTTGCAGGAGCCCTTGCTTCTAAGTATAGAAACTCAGGACAGGTGAGAATTTTTGTCCAGACAATGAAGAGCTGTACATAAAATTTAAGCTGTAAATAAGCTATTTTATGTAAAAGGAAAGCACAGAACACTTCATCGTGCAGAGAAAGGTGCTGCACTCACACATGGGTGTGGATACTAAAGCCTGTTACCAGCAAGACTAAATAGCAACACTGAAGTCCCACACAACATACATGGCAGTCAATAGCATCACTATTAGAGAAGATGATGTTCTCTAGGACCCTTACAAGAGCTTGAGAAATGATAAGGCATTTTTTCATGTTTTGTTAACATTAAATTCATTGGAGAACTGGAGCTGTGAATGAGACCATCTTGCTTAAGATCTTAAGTTTCTTAAGACACAGATAGTTTTTTCTACAATGAGTAGCTTTAAAAAATTGATAGACAAGATTCAAGTGTGCATTGCTTCAGATACGTTTATTTAGAGTCAAAAAATTTTCAAGAGCATCACTTTCCAGAATAGTCAACTGAGAAGGGCTGTGTGGAGACTGTTCTAGCCTTACAAATACATGTGAACATGAAGTTGATGAACTCCAGCTTTTGAGAAGCACCAAATTTTCAGTGGGTCTGGGAGGTCATTTGATAGGGAAAACTTGGCTTGAATAACATAAGAACACATGACTAAACTTGGAAAGAAAGAAAGGAAACAAAAATGAACTAGGACCACTAAGGGATCAGACCCAGACTGGACAAGATCTATCATAAAAGGCACCTTTGCTGCTGTAGAGAAAGATAAGTAGCTGTTACTTTTCACATACTGATGCAGTCAGAGCAAAGGGGTAGCACAAATAAATACACCATTGAAAGCACTTAGAAACAACTTTCAGGAAGAAAGCAAACTCAAACTCAGATAATAAAGGAGTTAGAAAAAAAGACCCCAGATCACTAAGTGTGATTTGAGATTTTGCGGCTCAGTCCGGCATTCTGCAGTCTAATTAGAAGGCATTTCACGCAGCTTCTGGACCTTGGTTGATCCATGTATCTGAGTTCATAAAACTTGCAAAACATTTCCCCAGTGTAAGCAACTTAGCAGTGTGATATATTTCACACACCCACTGACAGCTTGTTGAAGTTGTGTTTCTAAAGTGAAATGGGTAGTGACAGAAATGGCATAGCTAGGTAAGAGCTTAGGATGAGGGAGAAGAGCCAGGGGAGGTCAGTGTAGTAACCTGATTCTGTGGCATGAAGGCCAGAATGAATGGATGGATTAAATACAATATAAGCTAATGGGGTTTTGTCTGATCTTGTTTGTTTTCAGACTTGTGTCTGCACAAACCGCTTCCTGGTGCAAAAGGGAGTTCATGATGAATTTGTGGAAAAGTTTGCTAAAGCTATAGAGGAAGAACTACATGTTGGAAATGGATTTGATGCAAAAACTACCCAAGGACCACTAATAAATGAAAAAGCAGTGGAGAAGGTATAAGTAAATAGTTAATTTTTAACATCCTAATTTTCTGTTTATGATCCATAAAATAACTTTACATTTATGTTTCACCTTTTTCTCCCTTGTTTCATTAGAACATATTTGCAGTGTGGCTGGAAGTGTGTTCTGACCCCTATATCCATGTGTACATATGGACAAACAGATGTGGACAGTTCATGTATCATCCCCCTGTTTCTACTAAGGGAAAGAGGGGCCTCCTTTAGCAGAAACTGATTCCTCATGATTAGTCCCTAGCCCTTCTCAAGTCCATTCACTGAAATTGGGAGAGCTCTACAGTGATCCTGCAGTTCTGAAGCACTGTGATTGACAATTTCTTTTGTGCAACAGTGTTTCTTTTTGGCAAAAGTTAGGCACAATAATTTATCAGGGTTAAAAATACCAGAACTCTGGATGTTGTAATCACTTGAAACTTCATGTGCACGGTTTGGGTCTTCTGTTTTGGGTGACCTACAACTCCAGGAATATTTCTTTTTTTTAAAATCCTAGTAAGTCACAAGTTCTATAATATTTCACTCTTCCTAAGGTTAAAGATTATTGAGTCAAGTGGCCCATACTTTGTAAGATAGTGCAGCTCAGTTGCATGCAGGCTTGGTTTGAATCCATTATGCATGAATGCTGCCAGATTCTCTTCATAAAAGAATGAGAAAATACTCAGTTATTTGGGAGACAAAGGTTACGGTCCTAGAATTTCTTTCCTTCATGCCTTCCCTTCTTGCATCACTAAAGTGTAGTATGTGTATCAGGTACAATGATATATACAAATAAACAAACACTGTATAGTCATTATTATGTAATTACATTCTGTAATTTCTGTAATTTCAAAGAAAAATATTCTAGGTGGGGATTGCTACTTTAGTTTTCTTACTACTTTATTGTCTTTAGATGAATTGTACATATAGGGGTAGGTAGAATCATTTAGATGTAGAAAAATGTTCTTGCCAGTTCCATCTTGAGAGCTGTTTCTCTTTCCATGGCAGTCACATGCTTCCATTTCCATAGTGCTTGATCACTGATAGAAGATCCAATTTTTAGTCCTGCAAAGACTTATTCTCACGTTAGGTGTAGGCTTTTAATTTCTACAGAAAAGTGGGCTGGGGACCACATTCATAATTTATCCTGCTGAAATTATGTCAGACTGAGAGAAACAAGAGTTGAAGAGAAATTAGATAATATTGCAAATGATCCTCTGCAAAGTGTTAATCTCTCTTCATAATTTTCTCTTAAATATTGGGAGAGTATTATTTCTTCATTTGGAAATGTATTATTGCTCGTTCTTAAATGCTGACTTTAAGATTTTTGTTACACATACCTCAGGTAGAGAAACACATTAAGGATGCAGTTTCTCAAGGAGCATCTGTTGTGACTGGAGGGAAGCGACACAGCTTGGGGAAGAATTTCTTTGAGCCCACATTACTTAGTAATGTTACAACAAAAATGCTTTGTACCCAAGAGGAGACATTTGGCCCTTTAGCACCAGTTATCAGGTAAGATTATTAATTCTACAGATTGAAATTAACAATTTTAAAAAACGAAAAATTATTTTGAATAAACAAGATTTGAAAGACGAAAAATATTTTTGTATGATCACACAAGTCTTGTAAAAAGCCTGGGGTACACATGTGAAAACATACTTTGGATATGTAGCTCGTTTCTTTTTCTGATTTTAGCTGATTTTAGCATCTCTGTAACTTTTTGAAAATTAAAGTATCTCAATGGTTAAGCAAGGCTAGGTAGCAGCAAAACCTTTATCGGCTTCATGATCTGTGTTATGAAATGGGAGGCAGGGCTTTTGAGTTTTTCATGTGATTAGCTAGTCCTAAGCTTTTCTGACAGAGGATGAGTTGGAGCTGTCTGTTCTCCTTAAAAGTCTTCCCTGCCTTTGTGCAGAGCAATTGGATGTGATGGAAGAACATACAGTTATCTCTGAGTTGAGAGTGCTGTGTAATTGGGGAAATAGGTAGGCTTACCCATGTGAAGTAAATGTCTTGGTACCATCCAGCTATCTAGGGGGGGATAAAGACAATCTTAACTCCTCTAACTGCAGTTTAAATTAAGAGAGGAGGTAGACACTTCAGTGTTTCAAAATGAAAGTTAAATTAGCTTTTTAATGTATGCTTTTGGGGAAAAAAAATTGGCTTTTTAATTCCCGATAAGACTGCCTCTTGCCAGTAAGTCAGCAAGACAGCAGGTGAACAGTGGGCCTCATTTTTATTTTTTCTCTTTCTATTGACAGATTTGAGACTGAAGCAGAAGCTGTTGCTATAGCAAATGCAGCTAATGTGGGTTTAGCAGGTATGCTTCTCTGTCAGTGTATTTCTATGGTTTTGTGAGCTTTAGTGTTACAGGTTGATGATTGGGAATGTCATTAAGTCTCTTTTTCACAGTCTTTTTGCAATTCTCTTACTGATTTTCACTCCTGTATCTCTGTGTCTGCACGACAGGCTATTTCTACTCCCAAGATCCAGCTCAGATCTGGAGAGTTGCAGAACAGCTGGAAGTTGGAATGGTTGGTGTTAATGAAGGCATAATCTCGTCAGTGGAGTGTCCTTTTGGTGGGGTAAAGGAGTCTGGCTTAGGGCGAGAAGGTTCAAAATACGGCATTGATGAGTATTTAGAAATAAAGTATGTCTGCTTGGGGGGATTATAGAAGCTTTCAAACAGCACCATCTCCACAACTTGAGAAAGAGTGCTGTTGTTTTAATAAGCTTCTTGGGCCAGAAATATGTATGAATGCAACTTCTACCTTCTTTAGAACTAATCAACCTGTCCTTTGAGTGTATAGAGATATATACAGTATTCTGTGCTGCCAAATGTTTTTACATGGTCTTTGTTTATACATCCAATTTTTCAGCAATGTGATCACAATGTCCATTATTTTTAGTAATGAGTAGGAACGTACGTTTATTGTTCTTGGATTATCCCTGTGTAACTGGGAGAAATTTGAGACTTGTGCATAATGAAAACAGATTGTAACCTATTGTAAGGCAAACTAGACCACCATTTTTTACTACCTTTAGTATTTCAGTATGGATAAGATAAGCTTTGGGATGGCAAATTTTGTGTAAATACTCACACTTTCTAGTGTGGTTATGTGACCTCCTTTAGAAGCAAGTGTGTGGAGAGAGTTTTTCGTTAGTGCCTTTTTTGTTGGTTTTTTTTTGTTTTTTTTTGTTTTTTTTTTTAGTTGTAGGAAAATCTGCTGCTTACAAAAGGTCAGAATTGTTTTGAGCTATATCTAGGCATCCACATAGGCTAACAGACAGTTTTTTCAGCACTGTTAATGCTGACTGCAGGGCTGCTGCCTGTTCAGCTTTAGGTTTGTGAGCAAAGAGGTATATTTTGTGCCTAATAGCTTGCATGTCTAGGATGAAATACAGCCCTTGTTTGATCCCTGTTAGCCACAGCAGTCCTGGGAACAGGACAGTCCAGGACAAGGAATTGCTGTCTTAGTGAGAAGCAGGAGGAAGATGAGATACTCACAGGAACAACTTGGAGAATTTTAAGGGGAAACTATAAGGGCTGTGTGAATAAAGCACAAGGCATGATGATAAAACTCCCTCCCTTCCATGAAAAGACCATGACTCTCCTTGGGTAGAAGTGCAATCCCTGTTGTAAATACTGCTCAGTGTCTAAAGGAACATAACTCACCCTTTAAAGAATAGGAGCAGATATCCATCCCTGTGGGCTTTGTTTTGAATTGGATTTGTGGTTACACAGGTGAAGGTCCATTAGGGAGGAAGGTTTAAAAAACCTTTGAACATGGCTCATTTGTGATCTAATAAAGATTTAAATAGTGGTGGTTAGAAGTGAGGCTTTGATACATCACCTCACTATTGTGTCATCTTCAAAAGATGATGTAAGGCTTCCTTAGTATGAAATAAACAATATTGTTTCATCATTTTAATGGCAAACAAAGCACTTTAAAAAATGTGCAGTGTTAATTTGGTGAATAAATCAGCACAGAAGTGGAATAGATTTTGTTTCTTGTGTTCAATAAAGGAAGGCAATAGAGCCCTTCTTATAAAGTAATGAATGTACCCTATGAAATATACTTTAAAATTGTTTATCCCATCAGGCAAAGAGAAACACAAGACTTATGGAGGGAGGGAAAGCAAGATGGAACCAAGTTTCACAGGGTTTTTGTTTAAAGCGCACATAAAGTAGCATTGACTGCTACTCTTTATTTTTAAATATTTTTTTATGGTTGTATTTGTGTAGTGGTTGAGACCAGGTGGGTCTGGAGCACATTATCTATCAGTACTGTGGGCATCATGCCAACCGAAGGGCAGTTAAAGGGCATTTACTGCCCTTCCAGTAATTCCCAATGCCCCAAACCCGCATTATTTGTGGTAGTGAGGACTTAGTATCGTTATTTGTGCTTGTTGTCAAGAACACAAAAAGGATGGCCTCTTTCTACACTCGTTGCAAGAAACTTTCCTATAGCCATCTTCTAAGATTACACTATTGAGCACACAGGCTGCCTGAATTTGGGGAATACAGTGACATGGGAGAAAGCTGTTTGCCAGTCTTGGCTACCGATGTGTTTAATTAATTGGAAAAAACAACTGGGTAAAAGAAGGTCATGCCCTGGTTCCCAGCTTCCACAACACGATGCAGGCATAGTTACAGGTACTGTACACAGGTAGAGTATCTGCCACTAAAATTTAATTATGTCTGCCTCTGAACTGCAGTATAAGGTCAAAATTAAAATCATCTTATTTACAGCTCTGTGACAGTGTAGTATTTAATGTGAGTGTACTTCTTGGGACAGTGCAGTTGGAGGGTGAATTATTTAACCCTTGCTCTCTTCACTGCAAAGTTACTGATCTGATGCATTGGTACATTTAAAAACTTAATGTCTTTTCTGATAATAGCATTTCTAATGAGTGTTTAATTTTTATTTTTAGCACATAATACCTTTCACAATGCCTGATAACAAGCACAAACAATAATTAATGTTTGTAAGAAACTTAAAAAATATGTTTGTCTAGATTGGATTGTGGTTGGATTCCAGCATAATGTCCTCATGTCAATAAAGTCTACATCAGTTAAGCACAGAATAATCAAAGTTGTCTTCATAGCAAAAGCTAGGATTATTCAACAAAAGACTTGAATTCTCACACCTCAGTTGTGTTGATTGCACTTGTGATAGTTTAGCAATTTCTGGATATTAAAACTGTGATTAAAAATGTTTTCAGTTAATAAATAACTGCTGTGAAAGCACTGGATTTTGTGGTTTTATTACCTTATTCAGTGCTGAATTGACAAATTGACAGCAGCCACATTAAGTTCAGTCTCTCAGATTTGCCCAGAACCTTTTGTTCTGACAGGTTTATCACTGGAAAAGACACCACTTGTTTGCATCCACATGTTCATACAATGTAAGATTTTGGTACCCCCAATTACCATCCCTTGAATCTAAATCAAACATATGAGACTGCTTGCCATAGTAATATGCCATCAGTCATTTTGTATGTCAGTCTTCTATGATGAATCAAACATTTTATCACAAAACAGATCAGAATGTCTTCTCTGCTTTTGTAATGTGATTACTTGCATAATTCTTTATTTCATTCATTAGGATTTAAAATAGTTTTGGGGACTCTTTTATTTCTATTTATTTAATACAGCCTCGAAGCCTGAGAAACTGTCTTTTAATTTCCAACTTGACACAGTCACTCCAGATTTCCATTTTATTTTCTTAAGTTACTCTTTAAACAGCTGTTTCACATACTCACCCACACAGCCAGCCCTCACTGTCACCACTGCCTGTCTTGTGTAACAAGCTCTCAAGAAATTGTTTATGTGTTCTACTGGATATTAACAACTTACCTATCTAAAAATTTTAAGTAAGGTGTTCAGAAGCTCCAAGTTACTTTTTAGCACTTGTTTAAAGGGTTTTCAGGTCAAAACTTCCAGCTTAGGTCCTTCCAAGGAGAACCATGAGAAGTTGGTGGTTTAGTCACTTCATCAGTGAGTGCCAAAACTGCTTAGCACAACTGGCTGAAGTTGTTTTGGAATCGTGCTGGTTATCTTCTGTTGCACCACCTACTGAACAGGATGGGGGAAGGCTACTGCTGTTACCAAAATGTACAGTGCAATAACAAAGGGGCAGATTCCTTCCTTCAGCAAAGGACACATGTATCTCCTCAGCTCATTCAGCTGCCAGTATTCCCTTGGAGTCCAATGACAACGTTTTGAGGTACCACCCAGACTCTGTGGCACCATGTATCCAAACAGACTTAAAAAGTTGCTTTCATGGTGTATGATTTTTTTTCCTTACAGAAAGACACTTGTATCTCATAGCAACTTTTATTATCACTATTCAGCACAAACCTAACACACAATGATGGAAGGATTTTGCTTTTCTGGTTTAGAAACAAGCAGCATAACCTACCTCTCTCTAACAGCCTATTTTGGGTTATATTGCACATCTGTATCTCTGATTACTGCTAGGCAGCTGACTCGAGTATGGAATCTGTTACAGAGTGAGCCACAACACGTGTGAAACCACCACACTTAAGCAGCATGACAGCTGGTGATTACTTACACTGCCAATTAAACTAAGGACAAGCACCACATGAAAACTTAATGTGAAGTGCAGCAAACTGTTTTTTCCCCTGCTCTCTGATCTACTGAATTATGTCACCTCTCTAGTAAAGTTGCTTCTGTCGTAGGGAGGGAAAGAATCAGCTACTGCATTGCTTTTATGTTTGAGTAGAGACAAGCTATGGAAGACAACATACGTCAATAGCCTCGCCTGACTTGGATCCAACAAAGAATACCATGCTTAAAAGAATACCTGACAAGTTTCTAAAAGGAAAGAGAAAACTTTATTAATAGTTACATAAATGTAGTAATTTCAGCTCAGAAGTGGTTCCAGTTACAATACAATAGCATTTGCAATAAATAACATTTTCTAGAAACAGATTCCTAATATAAATTCTGTAATAGCTCACCCATCCACCCACAGGGAGAAGTGCTTTCATACAGAGACAAAATCCATATGTGCAGCTCATCTGCACCTGATTCATAGCCTGTGCAAAAATCATTTGCCTTTGTTGCCTCCCTCTTAAAATTTTATTTCTAAGCTTTTTTATATTTCCCTCCTTTGCCTTGGGGAGTTAAGGATATAAAAGGTACATGAAATGGATTTTTCTTTGCTGCAGAAGTACGGGATTAGTATTCAAGTTAGAGATCCCTGACAAGCAATAACTGACATTAAGAAACTATTTCACCTCTATCCCTTTTCCCTTCTCCTGCAGGAATGTTTTCCTCTCTCAAACCTCACCTAAATGTCAGAAGACTACACTTACTGTAATTTTACTACTGCCATCCTGAAGCTCCACCTGACTACTGCCCATTACCAGTATACTGGGGGGCAGTATTAATTTCACTTGAGGTTAGAAGCAGGAATAGAACATCTGCTTAGGAACTCAATTATTTCAAGAACATCAGACTATCTGAGGAAAGTTCGCACCAGCACAGAGAACACATGCATGCACTGTTAAATTCTTTGCATGTATGTGCACTTCAGTTTGCCCACAGGAGACCAAGGAAAGGAAAATTCACATCATACAAGCAAACAGCTGACAGCACAAAACAGGCTTGAACAACACTTTTATCTGATGTATCTGACAGTAAGACTGCTTACTAAAAGGACAGAGTTGATAATCTATTCTTACGCACAAAACAAGAATAACCTTTTCCCCCCTATGCAAATAAACAATCTGTAATTAGACATTTTGCATTTCGCTTTGTTTTCTCTACTTAATATGACAGGTTGAACCATAGGAAAGAGAATTCGGATGTGGATCTCAACAGACTTGCCAAGCTAAACTTTGTTTCATACTGCAATACAATTTTGGTTGGGAAGATAAAATCCACAAGACAATTACCTGTTCGCAGCCAGGGCAGTTTTGTGTTGTGTATGTACTGCATTGAATACTACAACTGGGTACTGAACCTGTTTAATGCTTAGGAAGTTTTTTTCCAAAATACACTCTTTCCTTAAAATGCAAACAAAGGCAGTTCTTTTACATAGCTGGACAGTCCCTGCATGTGTAAAACCGAGATGCAAATGAAAATCCAGTGCTTACACTTCAAGGCAATGAGGCACTGCAAGTATCACCACACTGTCTGCTTTCAACAAGAGGCAGTATCTTTGCAGTACCAAACTGAATTATTCTTTATTTTCAGTAGACTCTGAGCCACACAGGACAAGCTCTATCTGGTCTCCTCTGCTTTTCAGTGCAGATGAGTCTTTTGAGAATAGCCCTATCCCTATTTTACAAATCAGCTGCCAGTACTCTTTCTGTATGTGAAGGAAAACAGTCTGCAGAAGTAAACGTGAGGGTTCTAACCAAAGGGTTAGAATCCAAATTCTGCCATTGTGTTTGCACCGTTACAGCCAGTTCTCTGACCCTTTCACTCATGGTATGAGCTGACATTCTGCAAGAAAGCAGTAGTTCTAGAAGTAACAATTATACTGAATCAAGACACAAGGCTTGCTATAGTCTCTCCTAAATTCCTGACACACACATGCTTTGCCAAGTGACACAAACGTGATACCACAAATCCACAGAGCCTGAAATTACTGCTTTCACCTTCTGTACAAGTACCATATATTAAAAGCAAGCCTGCTCTTATGGTAAGAGGAGTAAGTTCTCTTTCCAAGCAGGTGGAATAACCAAACTAGTAGAATCAGAAGCAGCTGAAAAATTTAAACTATATTCAACATTGAAACTATAGCTAAAATACTGTTAGCAAGAAAGACGTCAAAGTATATAATCTGGAGAACTGAATTTACCAGGCAACTTCCACTTGCTAGGGCCTTATACAATGAGAAATTGCTCTAATATTTCTTATTTGTTAGTGTGAGAAACACTTAGTCAAATCATGTATACATTCTCATAGCCCACAAACTTACCAGAGATCCAAAGATCTGGGCCGAGATCTTTGTGTGCACCAGCATGCGTCCATGGGCAAGGGAATAGTCCTGGAAATTCTGCAGCATTAAGGAATGCAGGTTTATGATTCCTGGAGTTGTTTTACTACAGAAACAGTTTTGCATTTTGTTGGGGTTTGTTTGTTTGTTTGTTTCAAAAAAGATATTTCAATACCTTCAAAGAAGAACATCCTAGGTTTCAGCACTGGCTTTAAAATATAAAATAAACCCAAAAGACGTAAGTCACTAATTCCACAAGGCTGGCAGATGCCGCTGACTGCACTGACATGTCCTAGAGGGTAAGCTTATAGATAAAGGCACACTGGAGACAGTATTTAGCAGAAACATCAATGGCAGCACAGCACGTACAAGCTTGAAATTATCTAAGTAACTTATTTTCTTGTTTAAAAAAGCATGTTTTCAAGAGAATAATTCCTGCTAGAACATTCTGTGTAGTTGTTCATAATGGATTAAGCCCAACACTTGGATTTCAAAGGAAAGGAAATAAATTATTATTTTGAGTGGGCTTTAACTTTTTTCAGGAATGCTTTAAAGTGAACACTGCTTTTATTATGTTAACACATCTGGAGCAGGAACTGAAAGACATCAGAACCTGACCTTGCTTTTGTTGACCAAGTTATTTAAATATATATATATATACATACACATGCACACTCTCAAGAAGAGGGAGAGTGTGATAAAATAGATTTGTTTCAAGAAATAGCCTAAACCTTCCATACACAGAGTTGAAACTTGGTTACTGAAGAAAGCAAATCATACCATTCATACTGCATTTTGCTGGTGCATATGGGAAAATCATAGGCAACATCTGTATTAGCCCTTTTTAGTTCTTCACAGCCTCTCCCACCACAATGACTCCTGCAGCCACACAAAGTTCTCCAGAAAAATGCTGGGCTGGACACAGGGTAAATATTCCTCAGTGCTGAATTAGTAGCCTTAGGGACTGTTGTTGACTGCATTTGAGAATCAAAAGTAGGAAATAAGTTATGAGCATGCTATGTTGCTGCAGCTTTTGACCACTGATTTATTCCATCCTAGACAGTTCTGACTGTTGCCCAAGTTCATTAAAAAGAGAAGCACAAAAGCCACGGTGTTCATCCCAGCTTCTCTGTGTGTCAGACTTCTATGAAAGGATGGAGAAAGCCCCAAAATTCTCTATTACACTATTCCTCATAATGGAAATGGGCTATGTCCCCTCCCCGATGCTTCTAAACTGCTCCCCTTCATCTCTATACTGCTCCATCCTCTGATAATGGGTTCTCTACCACTGGATTAAAAAAAAAAAACAAACAAAAAAACAAAAAAACAAAAAAAAAAACAAACAAAAAAAAAAACACCAAAACCCCAGCTCTTCAAAAATGCTCCCAAAGGAACTTTTCCATATCAAAACACCATTCCTCCATCTCAGCCCTAAACTTCAGTACATCAGTAGAGGACCCCCAAGAAAAGCTGATGTTATGGCTAAACAGTACCACTGACACAGATGCCCCCAAAAGTGAGGCCTGGGTATAAAAGTCGGGTCTTCAGTTAGGGATTTCAAAAGCAGAACTAGGGCCATGATTTCAAGGCCTAACAAGCAGTGAAGAAATTACACAGACTGTGAACAAGAATGTCAGAACTGCAATACACCTACCCCTGCCAAAGACCTAAAAGATCTCTTTAGGCCAACACATCCAGTCATTCAATAGCCAGAGAGGAAAAAGTCAAACAATCTCATGTTCAAGCTAAAACATTGCTCAGTATCGATTACCACAACAATGAAAGTACAATGAACCTCCTCCTCCACACAGGTGTTTGCCACAAACATTTCCCTGCACAAGTGCCCAGCATGTTCTGTGATTGAGCACTTGATGCTGACAGATGAAAACTCACCTCAGCTGAGCATTCAGTCTTAAAAGGTCCAGAGCTCCTTAAAGTAATCTAAAAACGTTGCTTTGGATGCTCAAAATGCTTCTCAAGATGCTTTGCACCAAGTCCTTCCTGCTACAGTTCCCTGGATGGACATGGCAGAGCCAAAGCAACTTGAACTTTACAGAAGCAACCTAAGGCTGGATTTCCCTGCAGACACCACACTTCCTATGTGAATACAGAGAACGTTGCATCCTACAGGACACAGATACACCATGTCACATTACAGCTGATCCAGTACAACTGCTCTAGTTGTTAACTTTCTCTGAAAACAAGAATGTTTTCACCCAATGAACACTACCTTAGAAAAGGAAGTCACAAAGTACAGTTGGATAAAGACAATGTGCTAAAAATGCTCTTGATGTTTCCATCCTAAACCAAAAATTAAGATGGAGCCTGTGGCCACATATTGCTCTCTATAGTTGTAAGGAACTTCATCTATATTGGCTTTTGCTGTTGTAAACCACGCTACTTCTCAAAGAGAGCATCAGGAGCACATATGAATCTGCCATTGTTAGTTACCATAGTTTGTAGCAGGACAGCTCTGGCTAGTTTTGTAGCAGTGACATGGAAAAAAAGGCCTTCTTTCTGAAGTTCAAACATTCAGCACAGAACATCCAAGAAATAAGATGTGCTTTTTGTCCTATAATCATGACAAGAGGAGTTAGCTCACCATCTAATCTTTTCTCCCTCCTTCTGCCTGGGAGGGAACTACCTGTGCTAAAAATTTACCCTTTGATCTGCAATTAGTTGATATTTTAGGAAGATTTTGGTTCTGGAAAAACAGAGGTGGGCCAACATGTCTCAGATGTGTCGCACCAGTGTGTTCTGTGCTTTTACCCTCATTCAATTATCTGTCTTTGGAGCTGTAGTTGAAGGAAACTCCATTTCTGATGGATCCATTTATAAGTGCTCTAGAATTCTCTCTTTCAATCTTTTCTCTGCTGAAGATAGTGTCCTGATCACTGTCAAACTCTGACTCAGAGACCATCAGACTGGAGTTGTGTTCTGTACTTCTGTGTTTTATACCTGACAATAAAAAAGCAAAACAAACTCATTAGAAAGGCTTGGGTTTTTAAGCAACACCTAACCATCTTCTCCCAGCTGTGATATGAAAGGTAAGTGAAAACATTCTCTGCAGTGCAATGTAACAGCATACACCAATACAAAGACTGGCTTAAGAAGTATCATATACCATTTCAGATACTCTTATGATTTCATTGCAGAGCCATCAGTTTATGACCCTGAAATGTGAATATATGTACTTAAATTTAAATGCAGTTAAACAACTAGATTATCTTAGTATATACCCAATGTATTTTTAATATCTTGAATCTGGAAATCAGCCTGTCCCCTCAATGACCTTATGAAGATGAGTGGCAATGAATGATCATGGTTTCTACAGAAACATTATCTCTGTCTTTCTAGGACAGCAATTTCTCAGAATTATTTTAGTTCATTGGATTTGAACATTTCCCCTGCTAAAAACTGGAAGTCAGGTAAATTGAAAGATATGTAAACAGCAGCTGAAATCTACTGATGTCTAACAGGGCACTGATGGGCCAGGAGTGCTGTTGTGCAGTAACAAAATGCTGCTATACAGCTCCAAATTAAAGCATGTGCAGAGGAGGAAGGCTTACATGGAGAAAATCTGTGGGGCAATTGGATGTTCTAAATTAGGATAAACTCAGATGCTCAGAACAGAGGCTAAGCCCAAGGCTTTATTAAAGAAATTAACTGAATCTCCTCCAGCCACTTCACTGTCTGTCTGTCTCTGCCATTCCCAAACTGTAGGCCTGCTTCTGGGCTCCTCCTGCCTACAGGAATCAATTCAGACACACTGGCTGCACGCTTGGTGGGCGAGTTCCCAGGCTGCCATACAGCACGTACCATATTTGGGCCGTAGCTCCATTCTCTCCTGTTCGTCTATGTTATCTAGGATGGTATATTTTGTTTTCTTTCTTATCTTTGTCCTCTTCCTGCTAGAAAGATAGCAACCAAAAAGGCATTCAATTCTCATGTGCTCACATAAATCTGTCCCCCGTTCCTTTTCATATACATACCCCAATATACAGAATGTCATTGTACTCTCTCACTTCCATTTAAAAATATTTCCAGTTTATACCTGAATAAGGCAGTTGTGCAATATGGACAAGACAGTATAGTTAATTTACGCTGATATTGAAAGATGAAGAAAGCAAGGCAGATTGATTTGCTCTCCTAAGCCACAGTTTGTTTGATTTCAACATAGTAACTACAAACACAGTGAATGAATATTCATGTGTCCCCACAGCTCACAGTGGAGAAGCTACCTTACTGCTCAGTCAGCATTACAGCAACAGCCATCCTTGGCCTCCCATCCGTGATCATCTGTAGAATTCATCTGGCAACTCAAAGTTTTTAAAACCTCCAAATCTCCAGCCAAATCTTGAGTCTACACTGTCTTTTTCATGTAGTTTCCACAAGGCAAAGGGAATCTCTTGACAATCTCTCTCGTGCTATAATTCCCTCCTCTTTTTCACATGGATCTATATCAACCAGCCCTCACCATCGGGCAGAAGCCACATGAGGACAAAGGGCAGAAGCAGCTGAACTCACAAAAAAAAAAAAACCCTGAAATAATTATCCAATACACACAAGCCTGTGAGGCTCCACCCCACACTGTGGGAGTAGAATGGGACACACTTTACTATTTAAAGTTTTCTAGTAACAGCACTGTTCCTTCAACCACAAAAATAAAATTGGTATCGACTCCTACATATCCTTTACATACTGCAAAGACACACTAGAAAAATATGAAAATCCAGAAAGATTTTGATGGCATTTTATTCTAGCTAACACCTGAACAAGCTATCTATTTGCTGAGCTGTTTGAGCTGCAGCAAAAACACTTGCTCTAGTGACAGAACTTGCAGGGGCTTGTCACTTGAAAGAGAATTTCTTATCAGCTCACTAGGAAAGAGTGGAGGGGAGGCAGGGAGGGAAACAACATTCAGTAGTATGAATGCTCTTGTTTAAGGAAAGAGAAAGCAAGATGTCTGCACAAGTGGTATCACTGTACTCCTTGCCTGTGAGCCACAATGCCACCTGGCCACCCACCCTTCCTGTCCAAGGGAGAAATCAGATGGGGAACAGATCCTTTTCCATGGCCTAGAACGTTGCTACTTCAGGGACCATTTTTTTTCTTAGCATGGAGTACCTTCAGGACTCAGTAGGAGACTGAAGATCTGCAGTACACTCTCAGCATTTTAACATTAATTATCACTTAATATGAAGGATACTGCAACATTAACTTTTTGGGTTTCATAATGCAGAAGAGCACAGACACACAAATGGATACTCATTTTTTTAAAAAGAAGTGTGTGTCTCCAGAAACAGCTAAAGGAAACTCCTCACATGTCCAGCTCCATGGTTTAGTGCTAGGGACTGGACTAAAACTTGGCGGTTGTGTGCAATTTTTGCACATACCCCATCAAAAAGAAACACAAATCATGTACCTTTTACAGCAGCAGATGCAGAACCAGGCAAGCCCTACCATGACCACAATCAAAATAAAAACAGATACAGTCACATAGAGTATACTCCATTCTGAAAAAAGAAACACAACAGTGCTTTGTAAGGTCATATGAATAGAGTAACTTCTAATACAACTCTGTTAAAATAACCAATCCTGAGGAATGGGAAGTGGCAACAGGCATGTAGGAAAACTCAGCACCAATATATTCGTAGATGAATTACTAAAAATCTTTAGCTTCAAGATTAGAAATGCAATCAGAAAATTTTCTTCCTCTTAAACGCCTTCCCAAGATATCTGAAGTCTATGTGGGAACTGACAGCTCTGCAGAGGGTCATGGTTATCATCTCAGTTATCATTTTGCAAATGAAATAAACAGATACAGTCTGGACTGGCACTTTAGTGCTTCAAAAGAGGAGCTGATTAGATGTAGATCCTTCTACCTGCACATTCACAATTATAAATCCAGGAGGACAGGAAACGATACAGCAAGATGTGCAATATTTTGAACTCCGACATGTGTATACTCACAGTTTTCAGTGTTACCAGGTTCTAAAGGTCAGTATTGGTCAATCCAGAACACTGATGTTTTCTTTGCTTAGATCAGATCATACTTCCAGCACAGAAGTATCAACCATCCACTCAGAGAAATTGAAATTACTGCCTCCTTTCTAGATTTGCAACAGTCCTACTCAAAAGCTTTGCAATGCCCATGTTATTCAACAACCCTTCCAACTGGCCCCAAATTATTACAAAATCTCCCTCACATAACCAAATTTTCACTTTTTTTTTTTCATCAAATAGTGATTCTCTGTAAAACTTAGGGTACTACTGTCAAGATACCATTTCAAGAAATTATTCAAATATCTTTCTATAGGAAGGTACTGTTGGGCTGGAAAACAGAGACTGTTTTAGTCTTCCCTCAGCATCTACCTCTTAAATATTCCCCATTCTGAGAACAAATAGTCAACATGACAAGTTACTCTTAAGAGACACCCCACAACACCCAAACTCACCACAATTACTCTCTCCATCATTTAGATAACGATGAATCAAGTTTTCCATCCACAGCTGATAGCAAATGCAACGCTTTGTTATTGGGTCGCAGTGCCCATGTCCAGAGCATTTCAAAAGACAGGCTAAGAACAGAACCAAACACAAGGTCAGCTGTGTTAAGGACAACTTGTCATACATCCTCTTAATGTTAGACTGGGTTGATGCCAAAGCATCTGGCTCATAACACTGGGATATGTTTTGAAACTCCCTTTCCTTTGGGGTTATGTGTCAAATAGATCTACAGTCTAGCAGACTGCTGGCTGAGAGGAGAAAGAACGTAATCAGACTATATTGACAACAGAACAACAACCTTTTCAACCAGTAAATAAGGACAGAATTTACTACACATTCAGTGAATATTTTATCACCAGAGCTTGCTTACTTGAATTGTTGTGTCCTGATTTTAAATTATGGAGAAGTCATGTCTGTAATACCTAAGGATCATAAAGGGTGGATCTTACTAGTGAAGCTTAAAATAAGCTTAGAAGTTCAAGCATCTTTTTGGGCAAAAGAAAGATTTAATTATAGGAAACCCCAGTGGCCTGTGAACATTGCAAAGATTAGGGGGTAACACAGCAATCACCCATTCTGCCTGACACAGGCAGACAAGAACAAGTGAGATTACAAGCCTATTTACTGAACTCTAAAAGCCCTGATGGAAGCAGAGACGTGAAACATATCTACTTTATGGCTATATTAAGTTTTGCACATCTTCTAAGAAAAGGTATCTTTAGCCTCATTCCACAGGCCTTCCTGATGCAGACCAGATTAAGATGTGCTTTTTTCTGCTGATACAGATGATGTCTTTTAAGAATGACTGGTACCAGTCTACCTACCACAAATCACGAAGCATTTTACTTATTGTCCTCAACATCATCTTTTGCAAAGCTACACCCCCTAAGCCCAGGCACCAGATGGCAGACAGAAAGACTTCATGCAGTGTTTCCAGGTGTTGTGTTAGCCAAATATCTGCAAAGTTCTGAGATGAGCAAGCACAATCCAAAACATACCAGCTGTGTCAACTCGCAGGACTTTAAAAAGCAGGAAGTCAGCCTTCTGTTTCAAAAGCTGCATGTGCAGAGTCCGTGAGACATCTGATGCTTTGATCACAGTAGAAGGATGCCCATTCTGCACGTAGAACACTACCGCAGTGCTGCAGGAAGAACAGCTGAGGTCAGGACTGTGGTCACACATCACTTTTGTCAGGCATTCAGAAATAAAGGATAAAGCATTTATTCTTTTCTGCTTCTGGAAAGCCAATGTTATCACTGATAAAGATTAGAGAACTCTGTCTGTGGAGCAGTCAACTGATCCTCATTGTGAGCTGGGAGCACCAGCAGTCCTTGGGATTCTCAGTTTCACAGAAGACAGAGGAGAATGACAGCAAATATAATTTCCTCCTTGGTCTTCCTGACTTTTGCTTGAAGAAGGATGTATGCATTTTCTTTCTCCACTCTCATGTAGAGCCTGTCACAAAGCACTCTGAAGCAATTTCACTAACTTTATGAAACTGAATTTAATAGGAGAAAAAGCTCAGAAGCAAGGGATCCAGAGAACTTCATGTGTAAGCCCTCCTGCCCTGTCATCCACAACTTCTAAGTTGAGTGGTGTTGATCTTACCCTGTATCAGACACTTCAGGGAACATTTTAATTTGAAAAGCTGTGATTAAAAATATCATATCTATAAATAGTAGACTTTCCAAATTGTGTTTTTAAATCTTAAGAGGTTCCCTGGGAACTTAACAAACACCAAAATTTGTTTTAAATTATCAAGTAGTTGACAAGAAGTAATTTAAAGCTAACTCATCTAAACAGGTTCTACCAATCATGCTGAGAAGTTTCTTTGGGTACACACAGCCATCTCTAGCACTCTACATCAAGCAGAGGGAGCATTTCTTCTTCACAGTAAAATACCACATTTAAGAGAATCCACTGTGGAGTTTTCTGAGCAAAAAATGGATTTTTGTCACCCGTTACCTGGGAAAATGTTTACAAAATATTAAGATTATCAAAACCATGGAGAAGAAAAAAAGGGGAGATAAAACAGGCTTGATTAAATAGAGCTGGAACCTTATTTTGAAATATAATACATGCTTCACTGTGAGAAAGTCCGTTTATCTTGCTCCATCCAGCATTTGGAAAAAATAGCAGCACTGTATTGAACAAACACACTGAAATATACATACATACATGTATTCTTTAAAGGAAAAAGAAAAAATTCGTAAAGAAAAAAATGTTTTTTTAAAAAAACAAAATACTTCAGTTCTGAGCCTCCACAGAGTTTACTTCATCAATTTTCTACCACAGAAGAATCACAAATTCACCTTTAAAGTATATTCTCTTGAGAAGTATAGCAATTTGTCATCTTAGGAAAGATTATTTTGCAACTAATTATGAACTGTGAGAGAGGCAAAGAAAATCACAAGTCTTTCTGGCACAGCAGGACATCTTTGTACCTTATGTCTGAGTAGGCTTGTATCTTCTGAACTTTGATATCTGAATCCAAAACATTCAGCAGCACAGCCAACTGTCTCACCAGAGTGTCCTTCTGCTGCTCACTTAGCTGCCCCACTCCAACCTGCAGGATCAGCTCCACCAGACCACTTCTTTTGGGATCTGACAGAAGAAGAACATGCTATTCCTTCAGACCCTGAAAAGCATTTCAGTACCAACATGCAGTACTTGAAAGTATTTATTAACACTATAGTTTTCTGCATGAGACCCATATCACTGATAAGCCAACTCTTTTGTGTTCTTAGAAAAGTACTCAGCTTATTTTGTTACATTCTCTATGAAACAAACTTCGTGGGTCCTAAGATCTAGTAGGACCAGGAGTAGGACCTCGTAACAGATCTTCTCAATAGAAACAAAGTACTTCAGGGCGCATTTTCAGCATTTACACATTTCCAGGCAGAAGAGCAACTTCTGCTCTCCTAAATGCTGCCATCCTAAAGTCAGAGGTAAGCACTAGATAAGTCCAATTACCAAATTCCTTGCTAGTTATCAACTACTGACTACCACCCAGGAAAAAGGAGCCAAAAATGGACTTGTATTGTAACATGCAAGACTGTGGCCAAGTCTAAATGAGATTGGTAAATTTGAGAAGTATCAGGTATGTTTACCCTGCCTACCCTTACAAACTGAGGTTTCTGTTACATGCTGCCTGAACTTCCTGAGTGCCTTGCAAACAAAACAAACTTCACAGATATCCCATGAGAACCATAATCCAATTACTATGACTACATTAACAGTAAACTGATGAACAGAAATAAAATCATTGCCCAGGAGCCAGATCAAACAAGGTATCTCTCACAGACCCAAGATTTCAGACCTTTTTCCTGAGACTTTAATTTCCATCATTTAGCTATTTCACCTACATTTACAACCCCTTGAATTCCATTGAGGATTTTTTTGATCTTTCAGGATGAAACAAAGCCACTCTTTCAACTATCAAACAGCAGCATTTGTACATAAATTTAATGGTCAGCTCCCATCTCTTTCCATTGGCCAGACTAATTAACAACCAGAAAAAGAAACAAAAAACCTACAATGAATGAGAAGCAACAACAGCCTAATGAAAATATTAACTAGTAAGTATATTTATTTATTTATTTATTTATTTATTTATGGTCCCAACTACAATGACTGTAGTAGTTAAGAATCCTGATGTCATCTTTTAACACATTTGGGCCTGGTCACAGAACAGTAAGAAGGTAGAAAGAGAGAAACCTGTTTGCTCTGTGTTTTAACTTGAGAGATTCTCATCAACATCTGAACAAATAAGTGAAAAGGAGAACAAAGATGTGGTATTCACAACATGTCGATGACCTTTTAATTGTCATACCAGGCCGCACTTCAACAGTTGCTGAATCGACATCTGAGTCTCCCTTAGCATCCGTCACTTTCAAGTGAAAAACATAGGTCCCTTCCACAAGATTAGTTAGCTGCAGTACTGCCTCGTGGTCTGAGCCGTGGATCACATCCTGCAAAAACAAGGTCCTGAATCATTACACCCTCAGAGAAAGAAGCAGGTTTCATTATCAAGTCAGCTGTCTGGTACAATGCTGTGTGTTCTTGCTTTGGCTTTTGGGACAAATGTGATCCAGTTTATAGCAGAGTAATGAAATTTGGAAGCAACAGTTAAAGCAGATGTCTGCACACTATGGGTATTTTCACCAAAAATACCAAAGAGAGAATAGCTGACAATCTGAAGAACTCATCTTCTTGAAAATCCAAGACAGCCACATGATTATTTCTCAATTTTATTCCATATCCTTGGTTCTGCTTTCTTAACTCCTAATTTCTTCTCCTTAGAGTTCATGCATTTTCAACTATCAACCCATCCAGCTATATTTAAGCTAAACCTCTTCAATTCTTACACCCTCATGTGAATTGCTTCTTGAAGTTTTTTTTTAATGACTTTGCTTTTTTCTTCTCTCCCAGTACTTGCTGATTTACTGCTATCTTCCTGAGACCAAAGAGCTGTCCACAACACATTTTACAAATAGGAAAAAAACTTATCCCAGTTTTATTAGCTGACACATAGCTGAAGTTTATCCTCAGGTATTTATGCTGTCTGCCCCACTCAGAGAGCAGAATCCCCTGCCCTAATGCCCCAGGTTAACCACCATCATCTGCCAGGGAAGGTACCTACACATGTAACGCCAAACACCATTTTTACCTTAAACTGTAAGTTTTACCTTATATGCTACCAGGCAGGATTCCTTAATATTTATTAGTATTTGCTCTCTCAGACACTTCCTCCTTTGGAATATCTGGACTTCAGATTTTTTTTTCTCTCAAACACATTAGCTTCTTACTATCACCAATTACTCTGCATTTCTGCAGTCCTTAATTACTATATTCTCTAGCTGTACTTAAAATATTACCAGCCTCTTGAACCACAGCCTTACAGAGAGCAGGGGAGACAAAGCAGAAACAGGCACCACACCTGACAGCATCTTATGGGTTGTATCTGTTATGCAGTTATATGCATAACAAAAGCCAAATTTTGTTAAAACCTTCAAGAAACTTACCCCAGCTGCTGGGCTTTGACCATCCCGAATCCACAAATATGACACAATTCCCTGGTCATCAGCAGACCCTGAGCCATCCAAGGTAACAGAGTTGTTTGGAAGCACTAGAACATGCTTCCCACCAGCATGTGCCCGGGGTGGACTGTTGTTTTCTAGCCATAAAAATAGTGGAGAAGGAGTTGCTTTCAAAACATGTGACATGCCATTGCCAATACACCCACACTGCAATTGCACCTGATGATTACAGACAATAACAGAACCTCATGTCAAAGTTACAGGGAAAGGATGAGTGGGTATACAAAATCTGCCTCTGAGCATATTGCAGTTGAGGAGAAAGATCTTTTTTCCAAAAGGCATTGTGGGATATTCTATTTACAGTCTCACAGTAACTTAACCATCAGATCTCCTCAGTCAAGCACGAAGATTTTCTGCCTATTTAGAAACACAGCCCAGCGTGAGATCACCATGCTGGGACCTTTTCACCTGGAAATTCACTTATTACCCAATAGAAGCTTGTGCAAGATCTAGTATCTTCAAAATGTCTGTATTTAGGCAAAATGCAATCAGGAAACTTAAGAGTAATTCTAATTCCCAAACGTTTCACCACTAGCAGTGAAACTAAGGCACACACTGGCCATATTGTGAAAAAAAGAAGAATGAACATGTTCTCTTTCTAGAAACCAGGCATCACCGATTTTTTTTTCAGAACACAGCTAGTAAGACATGGCTCAAGGAAGCTGTGGGGCTGAGTGAAATACCTCACTGGACACAAATAGCTGAACATAAATATTTCAGCCCTGGGAAGATCTTTAGGGCGTTGCCTGTGACAGCACAGGGTTGTGTCTCTTCCAAGTAAAATCAGTTGACTAACAAAACTTGGTTATTGGAAACTGAGTAGTTTTTTTCTATCAAACCTGCAACTGTAGACAGACACTTCACAGCACAAACAAGACCATGGACACATTTGGGCAGGGCTGTTGCCACATATTTCTAACTGGACACTAACTGAAACTCTGAAACACTTCAAGCAATGATGCACCTGAGTAAAACAAAGTCCAGCTTCTTCTCCAAGATGCACATGGGTCACAGCAATCCCAATCCCATGTACAAGTTGGACAGAGACTGGATGTGGAGTAGTCAGCATAACACCACCAAGCCTTGAAGAGAAGGACTTGGGGTGTTGACAACATGACTCAGCAATGTGCACTTGCAGTCCAGAAAGCCAACTGCATCCTGGGTTTGCTGAAGTCAACACATCCCTGGAAGTGTCCAGGGCCAGGCTGGATGGGGCTTTGAGCTATCTGGTCTAGCGGGAGGTGTCCCAGCCTATGGCAGGAGGTTTGGAACAAGATGATTTTCAAGGTCCCTTCAAACCCAAACCATTCTGAGATATTATCATTATCCTAAAACCTCTTCTACAGCATGCATGTTGGGAAAAAAAAATCCCAAAAAAACTAAAATACCCCACACTACAGCAACTGTTTCTCTGTAAAATTAAAAAAAACAGAACAAAACAAAACAAAAAACCAACAACCAAACAAAACCAAACCCACCACCAACACACCTTCAAAATTTTAAAAAAAAAACCCCAAACCAAAAAACCCAGGTTTTTTATTACTATATTTTTAACTGGAACTTGGTTCACTGAGATGGTACTTCTTGGATGTTACTTTAAAATCCACAGTAAAACTGCTTTTCTGCTCAAAGCTTAATTTCACAGATAAAATAAAAACATATCATCTTGTAGACATACAATTGTCAAAAACATTATTTTGGAGCATGTTTATTGCAACTAATTTTGCATATATTAAACACTAAAACAGCTTGCACCAAACGGAATTCTGCCAGTCAGTCACAATACTACTTTATTACAAAAGAAGCTTTTTAAAACACATTTGAAATACAACAACAAATATGTTACACCTTTCTGTTCTGATTTCCTCCACATTCCATCAGAGACTGAATGAACTGTCCAGCTGCCCACCATGCCCTAAGAAGCAGCAGCCAGGCTTACCTTCCTTCACAGTAATGGAGAGCACAGATGCACTGCTCAAGCCCTGCTGGTCTTTCACAGTCAACCTGAAGTGATAGGTACCAACCTGGAGACCACTCACAGTTGCTATTGCCTTGTCATCGTTTTCCATCTCTACAGAGCTTGGCCCACTGAAACAAAACATCTCACAAAAATAATTGTGCCCAGCCAGCCAAACTGTGAGTTCAGCAGCATTGTTCAGGCCTTTTATGTATTGTAGTTCTACTACTGCTATAAGCACTGATGGCTAAAGAACTATTTGAAACATGAGTTTAGTTTAGAGAATTCCTTAATGCCTTTTTTCAAGACATTCAAAGCATCCAAGCACACATCCCCACTTAGAAGAGTAGAAAATACCCCTCAGAAGTTCAATCTCACCACACTTCTATTTCATGAGAGCATGAAAATAGAACTATAACTAATAGTTATTTCATGCAAATTATACTGCTCTAAGAGGCAGTCATAACCTGTACAGGCTGCCAGCAGACCTCTTCCTGTACCAGGTAGGACAGCTGGATGAGCTAAAATACCTTGCCCTTTTATTAAGGATCAGTTAGGTTTGTACATAAACGTACAATTATAAGCTGTTGTAAAATATTTTCAATCATCGTTCAAGAGTGATTTAGTCACCCATTACTGGAAGTTCAGGGCAAAGTGACAGACACTTTACTGTTCAAAAAACAAGTGACTGAGAAACCCTAGTTCTTAGCACAAATGGAAAAAATTTGTATATTACAGGATGCAACCCAAGCCTGCTACTTGCTTTTTAACAGGAGACACAGAAGTTCCTGTCATTTTCTCTTAACTTTATAAAGGTAGGCCTCAAAATGAAACACTGCAAAACATAGGCAGAGACTGCCTGAGCTTTTCAAGTTCAACTTAAAATTGCTATTTCTTACGCTATTACTACCCAAGTGGGATTGTCCTGAAAGCAATTCTCAAACATCATTCACGATTCATCATTCAACATGATTGGATAAGAGGCTCTAGACCCAATCACTTTCACTTTGTTCTCTATTTTACTGAGGATTATAAAATCTTTGGATACCTGATATTTTCCCAGTGATAGAAGACAATGCCTTGGTCATCTTGGCTTTTGCTTCCATCCAGTGTAGTACTTTCTACTGGGAAGGTCAATTCTTTGTCAGGACCAGCCACTGCTACTGGAGGACTGTTATTTTCTGCAAAATTAGTATTTAGGGTATGACATTTTCTAGGTAGTCACTGGCAAGGCTTACCAATCAGATTTTACACAGGATACTTTAATAAAATTTTAATATTTTGGCTCAAAAGGTACAAACCACAAGTATGACATGCGCAAGCTAGCAGGTGGGAGATGTCAGCTCTGCAACAAGCCAAATCCTACAGGGATTGGGATCCCAAATCCCACATCAAGTATTCTCCTTTTTCATAGTCCTATTTGAAGGCACAGTCACACTCCCGAAAATCCTGCTGCATGCTCAATGCATCATACGAAATGTCTCAAAACATTTGTGGTGGGGTATCCTCCCGGTTCCACCAGTCCAGCCCTTTCAAAACCTCCCACACAAATACGATTCTTTGCCCACAGAGAAGATACTGACCCATTCTGTCTGCTGCTCAAGGCCACTAAGTTAATGCCAATTCAGAGCCTTTGAGAATTTAGTGCACAAATATAACCTGTTACTCTGTTTTCAGCCTCTACTTTTGTGACATGGTAAAACTGGCAAAGCTACCATTTTCCTGGGTATTAATTTACCCTTGGGCCTGACTTCAGCAATAGCATCTTTCTATCGCCACACTATAGCGGGTCTAAAAGGTACCGCCACACACTACAATTCCAATTCATGTTCTTGATTTCTGCTGTGAATGACTGCTGTAAAGTTGTCCCAGAAGGGATCATCTACAAAAGATGCTTATTATGTGGCAACAGGAAGATAAAACATTTCCCCATAGTGGAATGTGAGACCTGTGTATGGATAGAAAAGGCCACTGTGGATGTAAAAGGCAAACATACTGTGAAGAAAAAAAAGGCAGAAAAAAAATCACACGAGGCCCAGATAATTTGGGCTTATTCATCATTTGGCTCCCAAATGAAAATAGATGTGAAAGATGCAGCTTTTGAAAAGTCCTTGGTTGACACTTTTTCCTAGGAAACACAATGAAATTCGAGTGAATTCAAATCACACAAGGACTCTTGCAGGAGAATTGCAAAACAATAAGAAACTGAGCAAAGCACTGATTGATACTCTGAGAAGCTTTCAAAACAGACTTGGCAGGACATTAAACTCAAGAGATACAATTTGAGTTTTAGGAGCACATTCAAACAGACCTCTGTTGCCTTACATAACCAGGCTGGTGTGATCATCACCTGGATTTTGTTTGATTGATTGTACACTTAACTGCCTGCTTTGACAGAAAATGGAGGTGGACAAGGTATCCCTTGATCCAGGGGTACCAGGCATTGGGGCTGCCATATCAGTGGTGCAATGCAGGGAGAGGAGGCATTGGAGAACGGTGTCAAGGCACCAGGCTGAGCCGGCCCTGAGGGACCCAGGCGTGCCTGCAGTGACTTACCAGGCTGCACGATCAGCGTGACCTCGGCTGTGGAGCGCTGCCGCGCTGAGTCTGTCACAGTCAGCTGGAATGTGTAATCTCCTTCCTGCATTGCGGAGAGCTGCAGGTACGGTGTCCGCACCCCCTTCGCAGCATCCGTAAGGACAGAGCACGAGACAAACAGAAAAGGTTGTGTGTGGGTAATGAAAGGTCTTACAGAGCAAACGTAAGGAAAAAGAAATTCTTAAATACAGTGTTTGAGCAAGGAGTTTATGCGCCTTGCAGATAAAGAGGAGGCTTAAAATTTGGTGCACAGACAGAGGTAACGTGTTCACTATTTCAAGTGCTCACACCAACTCAGAGAAATATCTATAGGCAATAAATCCTAATTTCTTCTGTTGGTATAAACAAAGCGTTATTTCTCCACAACAGTAATTGTGAAACACATGGAACACCATTCTGAATTAGGAAATTAAAACACTGATGAAAATTCCTATAGCTTATTCCATTTCCCCGGGGATATTTTAAAAACAAACATCATGACCTCCTTTAGTACTTATAAAAACTTTTAAATGCAAAATCAAGCTTGACTTGAGCCCAGATAAATAGGGTTATGGAAAAAAACCAAAATCATATTAAACACAACAAATCTGTTCTGCTTTTATTCTTCCAACAGCATTTGCTGATACCTATAGAAGCTCTTTAAATGACTATGGCCCAGCTACAGATCCTTTTGCTAATAAAATGAACATTTGTAGCATCTCTCATACGAGGATTACCAAATCATAATGCAAATAGTTTGGCTTTTTTTTTTTTTTTGGATAAAGATGACAATAATAACAAAGAGGGTTGATAAATGATTAACAAACCAGCAAAGGTAATTATTACATTGCATTCTAACTACTTGCATTCTAATGCATGCCACAGACCAACATTTTTTGGAGTGGTCCAGAGAAGGGCCAAGAAGATGGGTCAGAGGGCTGGAGCACCTCTTCAAAAAAAGGCTGGGAGAGTTGGGGTTGTTCAGCCTGGAGAAGGCCTCATTGCAGTCTTCCAGTACCTAAAGGAGGCTTATAAAAGAAGGGAGAGGGACTTTTTACATGGGCAGATAGTGACAAGACAAGAGGGAATAGTTTCAAAGTGAAAGGGGGCAGGCTTACATTAGATAGTAGAAGAAATTATTTACTCAGAAGGTGGTGGAGCACTGGCACAGGTTGCCCAGAGAAGCTGTGGATACTCCATCACTGGAACTATTTAAGGACAAATTGGATGGGGCCCTGAACAATCTGGTCTAGTGAGTAACATCTCGGGCCATGGGAAGGTGTTGGAACAAGATGATCTTCAATGCCCCTTTCAACCCAAACCATTCTATGATTCTATGATCCTCAGTTACATGAAAAAGATTACTAGTCTGTTAAGAAGAAACTGTAACATGCACTTGCATTTCCACATTAAATACCCAGTGAATCCATTGGCTATCTCGAGCAGTCACCCCCTTTCTTCAGAAATAATATTGCTTTAATATTGAACAGCTCTCAAAAACTACAAGTTCAGCTTGCTTGGGTGCTTTTGCCAAGTTCTTGTCTTGGTGAATGATCAGAAGAAGTAATTATGCTCTGAGTCCTTCCATAATTTTTATTTCCTCCATGGTGTAGTCTTGCATTAATAAAAGTACTTCATTCCTAAACAGATCTACAGTGATCTCTTTTCAGTTCTGAAGGTCTAAAGCATTTGCCAACATGGCAGAAATCAAATCTCATAAAAAATGGCTCCTGAGTTTCAGATGGATTCGTTACGTTAATTATCTCAACTGCCTACAGAGTTGTAAGAATCTCCAACTTACTGAATGAAAGCCCAATGAAAATATTTATTAACTTCTCAGACTAAAAAAACAAACAAAACAACAACAAAAATAGTCATGAAAATAAGGGAATAAATTCTGTAAGCCCTCACTGCAAATCCATGTTTTAGTGAGCATAAAAGTCCACCACAGAGCATGGCTGCATAAACACTGCCAAAAGGTATTGTCACCTTTCACTCAGAAAATTAAGTTTCTATTTGAGTTCTACTCTCTCCAGGAGAAGGTGTTTCAAGGAAACTCTGACTATCCCCACATTCTCCTATAACCAGTTTTCAGCCTGCCCAGAGCCTCAGAAGATGGGAGCCTGTGAAACAGCCTCTATGGTTCAAGGACAGATAATGTGAACTTGTCTTTCCAAACCACTAGGGAATAAGCAAGTTTGTTTGGCCCCAAAGAATTAAAAAAAAAAAAAAAAAATGAAAAGGAATTAAAAGTAGTATCTAAAAGAAGAGCTGAACACGTGAGAGAAAAACAAAACAAAAAAAGAATAACAGCACTCTAGGTATTTTAGTGCTTCTGAGCAGTTACTTAGGTATGTGTTTGCTCATGTTAGAGGCAAAGATAAAACAGCTTTTCAATCCTAAGCAAGGAGAAATACACATACCTGCATTGCTACAACCTTGCCTTTGCTTCTGGGACTGAGCGACCACTCATAGCTGACAATTTCATGGTCATCACTGCTTTGGTTTCCATTCAGCGTGATGAAGTTCTGGGGCAAAGTGACTGCCTGATTCGGTCCTGCGTTAGCAATAGGTGGGTAATCCACTGGCTTGTTGACAGTCAGAGATGCAATGGTGGAGTTGGCTGCTCCATCTGAATCAATCACTGTGAGTCTACAACAGGAAAAACAGTATCTGTTAAGATGAACTTCTGCCAACTTCTAAACTGAAATATTAATCTTTTTCTGGCACTTTTTCAAACACCACCAAAACAAAAGCCACCGATTATATGATATGAACTTCTGCCTCAGACATACATATCCCTCAACTAAGGCAGGAAAGAAATTCAGAAAATTTTACAGACACAACTTTCAACCTTTAAGAAAAACAAAAACAAAAGCCTAGTTATTCTGGATCCCAGATTAAACCCTTTGCCTGCAGTCAACGGCAACTTCACCATTTTTTTAGAAATGTACTCAGTAAAAAACAGGGATTTCATTCATCACCTATAGTCAAACAGTATAGTAAAACATCTAAAAACTACTCTGGATGTTCAGAAGCTCTGCTTGTAGAACAGCAGATCCTCACTTCTTATTTCTTTGTTGCACACCGTTACTACTTTTCATGGAACTTAGTATCAAGTTGCAAAACTAAAAATGTACAGTGTTTTAAAAAACCCCAGACATTACTGCCTCTCAGAAGCATAAAATAATCTTAAAATGAGACTACTGCAGGCACTTCAAAGGGATGAAAGCAGACCTCAGCAGTGTGGTGACCAACTAATCTCTAATCTAGCTCTGTTATGAAAACTGCATACAGCTGACCACATGGAAGGGAACCTGAGCAGAAACAAAACTAGTGCTTATTACCTCAGACACTAGGAAACATGTACATTTTGCAATGGGTGCACATCCCTTGTGTATCCAGCGTATCAAGGGCACTGAATTTTTGACCAGCTAATTTCTTATAATCTTCAACACACTGCTCTACTGTTCAGGTAAATCAGCCTCCCCCAGAGGTGCAGAGATGTAACTGACTTCTTAATTCCCTAGGGTTTGGAACACACTTAGAAGCATTGCTTGTAAGCAAGACTCTGCCCTTTTTAACATGGAAAAAAAATTAACACTCATTTCTGCTACTGCCCGATATGGAACAATTCCAGTAAAAAAAACGGAATTAAAGTAGAAGCTGTAAAACTTTTGGTGGAACTTATGTGAAGCACCAACGTTTATGTATGCTGGCTTCAACAATCTGCTGATGCTACACTGATACATAATATATTGACTGATAGGCAACCCACTGGCAGCCAGAGAACTCAAGCTGGGCCACTGGGAAGTCTGCCTCTGTATAGACTGGGCTTTAAGTTAAACAGTTCAGAAAAAAGGATTGATTTTTACTAAAGCACTTTGAACCACAAACATTGCTTCCACTGTCTGGGCAACCTTCAGCTTCAGCAATGCATACATAAATGAAGGAAACCAGCAGCAAGGCAAATGCTTTTATAAAGAACAGAATGACTCTTAGTAAAATCAGTGCATAACAATGTCTTCTGAGGCTCAGTCTGCCAATATTCTGTCTGCCACCACCCTTCAGAGGATGACTTTCACAGCCTGACTCATTCTTTTATCCAGGGCACTAGCCAACTTCTAAGCTGGGAACAAAAAATAGTCTGTCACAGTTGTTATTGCTGGAAGTGGGGACATATTTAATTTACAATACCCTCTTTTCTATAATTTTGTGTTATAAAGTATCACAAAGCATTTTTTTAATAAAACCACTCTGTATGTTTCTCTACTGTGCAAAATGAAGAGTAACAGTATGCAAAAGAAAAATTTAAGTATTTTGTTTGAGGAGATACACAAGAGCACAGAAAAAAATCAAACATTTAGCTGATATCACAGATAAGCCCCCAAGAAAATCATCATGCAGGCACCTGAAGGTGTAGTTTCCAGGAACGAGGTTAGACAAGTGCAAGACAGGTGTGTCAGCAGATGCCTTCTGCTCTCGCAGGGGACCTTTAATTTCCTCCCAGTGGTAACTCACTATCTTCACATCATCTATGCTTTCTACATTCATTAAAGAAAAACACATCAGTTTCTTGTAGCAATTGCTGAAATGAATACCTAAGTTGTTCATACACTCATCCCTAACTGGTTTTCTACAATTGTCTCTACAAGTTTAGTTGAATAAGCTTCATGAACCACAGAATCACCAGGTTACCTTTGGTATGATTTATCTAAACAATGCTTCACACACATGAATTAAATATATATATATATATCAGTCTTGGACTCTGTGCATTCCGACTTGTCTTCACTCAGTAATTATGACTGTAATTACAACACCTCATCACACCCTTTCTGACAGCTCTCTACTATGGCCCCAGCTGTACTGGGACAGAGGCTCTCTGGGCAGGAAAAATAGAAGCTGTAAGAGTAGCTGCTGTCTGGTTGCAGCAGTTTCTGACGCACTGCATCTCAATCTCCAAGTGAAAGCTTGTGTTTTATAATTTTTTAATTTATTAAAATAATTTATAACTGGACACATATTCCCAAAATAAATCATTATTCAGGAAACTTCTGCGAAGAGTGGGAAGAAGAAATTTCACTTGTAATTGACAAACAATAATGTTGTAACTGTATGTTAAAAATATAGGATATAAACACAGGATGGCCCACTACATACGACTGCCATCGATGAAGGTGGAAGTTGTAGGCAAGGAAACTTCTTGCACTTTGGGTGAAGCAACAGCAACAGGTGGCTGGTTAATTCTGACTGCTGTGAAAAAGAAAGGGGGGAAAGAAAAAAAGGGGAAGAAAAGAAGTTATTAGTGAAAGCTCAGGGAAAAATAATGTTAAGTCTAGAGACCAATAGTCCTCAGTGTTTAAATCTAGGACACAGAGCTCGGCAGCATCTGCTGTCCTTTTTGGACAAGGCAAAGAAGAGGTTACTGATGAGCAGTGTGCTGACACAGCTGTGTTCCAGTTGGTGTAATTCAGTCCAGAGCTGAGCACTGTAACCTGCAGATAGATGGATCAGCACATGATTGCTGTTCCTAGCTGGAGAACAGGAACAGGAAAGGTGGCATGATATCTCAGGCTTTGCCTGAGGAGGGGGAAAGACTAAGAGCACTTAAAGCACTTGCTCACTGTGTTTAAGAGCACTTAAACACAGTGAGCAAGACCCTTAGCTCTACTTCCTCAAAACCCCTTATAGACACCAAGATATGAAACACATCAGCATGACTGGACTGCCAAATGTCCTTGACAAAGAGTAACTGAGAGACTGTTTGATAAGTATGCTGTACTTGTGTTGAAGAAATTAATTACATCAGTCAACTGATTTACCTGGTTTAACCGTGACATTTACAAAACCTTCACCAAAGGCATTTTCACCAGAAACTGTCACTTTGAAGGCGTAAAGTCCCACTGATAACTGAGGCAAACACAGAACAAATAGGGTTACATGTTTAATTACACAAAAGAAATATGCTTAAATCTGACAATCATATCACAAAAGAATAAATCTGGATGTCTGAATGCTCAAACTACTTTGATAAACACATACATAAAAGGCCACTAGTCACTGCCTGGGACTGGGGAATATGATGCAAATACTGAGGAACTTTTATTCTCTCTTAGAAAATTATTAGAGGACATTAAGATACTGGCATAAATTTGGTGACACAAACAAGTAAAGAGACTCAGGATGGCTTGATGTCATTTGAACTCCTTGAACCAAGGTGACCTTCCTCACAGGTTACAATTCTGTGAAAGGACCACACAAACATAATGAGCCTGAGATTACAGCTCACTTACATGAGAGAGCTTCAAAGTCTGGCTGTGCCTGTGCTCCATTTCCCCACTATAGTCAGCAGGGTGACTGATTAAGCTCCACTCATAGGTGTAGGCTGTTTCTAAGAGCAATAATACAGCAGAAAAACAATCAGTTTTGTGTTCAAGATAAGCCCAGAAAACAAAGAAATCAAGGTCACCACCCATCAGCTAAAATGCAGCAGTATGAAATCATGACTGCTACTGCTTAAACCTGTAAAATGAAGCAGTATGACCACGTTAAACTCCCAGTGCTGCAACTTGGTAAAGCAGCAAGGATGTAATGGACTTCACAAGTAATTGACCTCTTCACAAAAACCAGCTTCATGTGAAGCCAATATATTTTACAGAGCTACTTATGAAACATCTTTTAATTGCTCCTGCAATTCAGAAGCTGGCAGTTTTAGGGCAAACGTTGCATTCAAAACCTACTTTCCCACCTCCCCTGAGCTTTACAACAAGATGGCCGAAAACTAGTCCACATCATCTTTTGGTAAAAATTACAGGATTTCTACTGAACCATCTGGCTAATGAATTCAGGTTCTGAAAGTAAAAGCCACTTTTTTTAAAAAAATCCTCTTTAAAATCCAACAGAGAAAATCTCCTCTGCAATTAGAGACACAAAAGAGGCAGTAGAAATGAGAAATTAGAAATGAGAAAATTAGAAATGAGAAAATTGTTTTATCCCAAGTGGTGGATGTTAACATAACTCAGAACTTTTCTGCCTTTACAAGTTGGTAGAGTGTGCATCTCTTTGAGTACCAAGGCATTCAACTCACCTGTAGGTGGTGGTGGGACAGCAAAGGCATTCAGTTCAACCTCATTTTTGGGTAACATCACTTGTATGTTATCTCCAGCAGACACAGTAAGTTCTTTAACTGCATATAAGACAGGATGAGTACACTATAACAGATGGAACTGATATAAATTTAGTATCTTCAAATATTATTTGCAATGGATTAAGTAAGATTTGACAAGTACTCTACAGAGAACAGGCAGCGATAATTAAAAAAAATTCCTTAACGCATTATAAAATAATGATCTGTTTAATCATGACTGATTCCCTCACCTTTTACCAAACCAAAGGTTTTTTCTTCTCCAGCTATGAAGTGTCATTTTCCCCTACTTCTGTTTCAGAGAAAAGCATTCTCATTATTCCTTTATATCAGAGGTAACAATGCTCTGCATAAAGAATTATGTATTTTTTCAGTAATTGGAAGCGCAGGAATTAAAAATATGCAGTTACAGAAGACAAAAATGCATAGTAGAACTTCAATACCACACTTTCTTTCACCATACTTCTATGTTCATGTGGCACTTGTAAGGCAGGTTCCAATGTCCATCTTGTGCTCCTTTAAAAAAAATCCACTTACATAGCAGGGCAAATGGTTAGTTCTTATCTGAACTGCCATTCAGTTCACTTGCTATCCAGTCCTTGTCTGTGAAAACTTTTCCACTTCAAAAAATGTCAAAGTACACAAAAACAGCTCCCAGCAGAAACATATCAAAGCACAACTTAGGGAAAGTTTGCTCAGTCCTGTATCTCAAACGTTTTAAATATCTCTACTTTTATTAAATATCTTACTTTCAATACTGGAGAACCACAGAACAAAAGTTCTCCAAAGGCAGGACTCACTAGTGTCTATCTGCCCGACTTACAAACTCAGAAGAGATGCCAAGGAAGCTACTCAGCAGTGGCAGCTGATGGGTTTAAAAATGGATGAAGTGGGGACACTGACAGTACACTTTCTGTCACTGCTACTTAAATTCACCCCAGGCTTCACAATTGACCATGGAAGTTGCCCTGGACACATGTGGAGTGAAGGTTTGCATTGCAAAATGTCTAGGAGAATGTGATGGCCAGAAGAGAAAAGGAGGGACTGTCATTGAGACTTTCTAGACAGTCTGGCTGAGAACACACAAACTTTAGGCAATCTTTGTATAAAGCAGTACCTACAGTGAGATTCATCACAACCTTCCTTCCCTTTAGCTTCTTCTTCCAAACTCCTTTTTGGGCCCTCTTCAACCTCCTCCTTCACAGGAGGAGGAGGAGGAAGAGCTGCCTAGTCAACAGTCAGTGGTAATATTGTCTTGGAGAGCTCATCTTCGTAGAGGGTGTCAAGAATGTCCCAAACCAGACTTTCTCTAACAGGAAGCAAAGGGCTTAGCTCTCCACATCCCTCAGTACTTTAGGAGTGCAGAAAAACACACATCTGTGCTTCTCTGCCTCTTGTGGCCCTTTCTCAGTGTGTGCAGGGAGACAGGAAACTCAGCAGGAGAAAGGAGATAAACATACATACAGAATTTAACAAAACTGCAAAGGACATGGTAGTTAAAAGTCCTTTTCAAAATAAAACTGTTTGTTCTGCAGCTGTAAGTGTGATAAGCTTTCCCATAGTTTTGAAATTAGAGCAAAACTTTGTTTTCCCAGGATTTGGAGGCCATGTTCTCCATTGATAAGGACTGAGCTTCCTCAGGTCCCACCTATGTTGGTGCCTAGTATCTGGCAACTACGGATAGGCTTCTACTGCAGAGTTTTTGAGAGGGAGCAAGGCTCTGAAGAGTCACAGCAGAAATAACAATATGGCTAGAAGAGACTATTCTGAAACCCCAGAAAGCCTCAGGTATTGCTTACCAAGTTAAAAAAACCCCCCAAACATTAAATCACTTTAAACAGGTCTTAATCCCTGGTTTTTACTTTGCTGTATTTCCCCGTGTTGTCATTTCCCACTAATGGTGGAGCTGGTCAGGGTTTTGCCTCAGAATTAAGCGACAACAGGGTCAGGGGTTTGCAGGGTAACTATAGGTCTACAGGTTTAAAGTGGGATTATGCAACATTTGGATAAAGAATGAACTCTTACTAAAAACAGGTTAGAAACCTGACAGTAGAAAAGTCATGCCCACCCTCTGTCCAACCTGCATGTACCTCTCAGATTGCCAGCTATTTTGAAACATTACCTGCTTTAGCAGCAGTAGCAGGTGGTGTGAACTGCTGCATGAGCTCAGATGGTGCAGTATTAGTAGGAAGTAGAATGATCCCAGCTTCAGTGGCATTTTCTGGGGCCACTGTGGGAGTCAGGGTTTTCTCTGACATGCCTGGGGAGAAATCTGGTTTCTTAGAAGAGGAAGGTGAAGCAGCCTGAAAAAAGGAATTATAAGGAAAGAGTTGTGAGACATTTTTCACATTTGTAGATTTAGAGGCATGCTGGTTTTTTTAATTGCATGTAGGGTGCCCCTAGAGATTTATGTTACTAGGAGATTTCATTCATGTACAGAAAATCCAACAAACAAGGACTGGGTGTTTTTTCAATCAGGTTTCGTACAAATGTTAATAATTTTCCAAGTTTCAGATGTAGAACAGTAATGAGGTAACCTGAGTACAACTAAGGCTACCAGTTATCAAAATATTAAAAAAATCAGTACTACAGGTCTAAATACAGTCATAAACCTTTAAAAGTTAATGTCAGAAAGTCTGTGTGGTATTGGCCTTGTGCCACACACAAACATAAAGTCCTTGCTTCTTACTGCATCTGCTCAGTTCACAAGTTACTCGTGCTTTTTTATCTCAACAGTAATAAAGAGACCTATAGGTCTCTACTTCAGGCATCAAGCAGCACTGCCTCACCTTGTTAGTAAATCAGAACTGCAGCAAAGGACATGGCAAGTATGGCACAAATTACTCAGCACAGGGTTAATCTTGCCTTTCAACAATACATTACCCTCAGTGGGCCAGCTGGTTTCCCTTAATATTCTTAAGACTTATTTCTAATCTAATGGTATGAGAAAAGCATTTTTCACATTAAGTATGGCTACTGTATTTGGCATGTGAAGGTACAGCAAAATACTATTATTTGTACACTGTCTATTAACTGAAGAATAGGATTATGAAGGTTGGCAATCTTCATAATGTGCATACATATCACAAATGGCTGAGGTGGGAAGGGACCCCTGGAGATAGCCCCTGCCCCCAAAGCACAGTCAGCTACAGCAGACTGCTCAAGGAACAAGTTCAGTTAGGTTATGAGTATCTCCTAGGATGGAGAATCCACCTCTCTGGAAAACCTCCAGTGTTTGACCATTCACACATGAAAAAAAGATGGGATTTAGTGTTTAAATAAAATTCCTTGTATTTCATTTAGTGTCCATTTTATCTTGTCCTGCCACTGAATAGCACTGAGATGAGCCTGGCTCCATCTTCTTCACACTCATCAGAGTTATTTACACACATCTGTAAAATCCCCTGAACCCTCTCTGCTCGAGGCTGAACAGTCCCTACTCTCTACTCTTTGCATTTCAGGTGCTCTACTTTCCCTTTGCAGTTTGCCTCCCTAGGAAATAAGAGCAGCCCTGCCTTCTGGACAGGAGAAAAAGCTCCCTGTGCAGCTGGAAACGTGAAAGATATGCCAGGAACAGCTCCTTTGGAGCCTGCAAGAAAACAGAGAACACAGAAGTCATCTGCAACTTCATCTCAAACTTCAACAACGGACACAGAGAAAAGATCCCTGTGCAGTGTCAGGGATTGAGGCCGCCCACCCTTGAAGATGCTGAGGACAACACCAAGAGCTGCACTTCTGGCTGAGTCCATAACACAGACAACACAACCACATTTGTGGTCACACCTCCACACCTGCTCTCTGAGCAGCTGGACACTGACAGCAGGATCAGGGACTGCAGCTCCCCTAAAGCAAAGCCTTCAGGAATGACAGCATGACAGCATCATGTACAGGGAGAGCCTCAATCCTATCCTGCTTTGTATCTTGACAAAAGGTCTTTCCTCCAGATAGGTCTCCTTTACACACTCACTCCAGCCCTGATCTTTATAAAGGATTTTCTTCCCATACTTGGGTAAAACAGAGCGTTCTTTTGCCTTCAGAATTTGAGGGAAGTCTACTTCTCTGGGCTTCCTCTGGCTTCTCTCCTCGTCCTCTGCCAATCCAGCAGCTGAAAAGCAGCCATCATGGTTTTGTAGGACAGATGGAGACAGAGTCACCCGAAACGTACCTTTCCAGGGTGTCTCTTCAGCAGTGGCATCAAACATCACTTCAGTCAGCAAGCCTGGGCAAGACACTGCAATCAAAAAAGGTGCCCTGTGGCACTGTCAGGTCTGAAGCGGTGTCACAGCCAAAAAGACAAACTAAAAATGTTAGCAGACAGCAGACAACTGGGGTAGGGACAATCTCAGAAATTAAGTTCTCAGACAGAAACTATTACTGAGAGATTTGCTGGAACAGACGTGGAGAGCAAGATTAACCTAAATTCCAGCTTGGGAAGTGAAATTTAAAGGAAAGAAAAGAATTCTTTCTGGGAGTGAGTCTGATAAGCAGTTCTGTTGGTAGGGGCTTTGTGGGTTGTTTGTTTTTACCCCTTTTTACAGCCACTATTGCTCAATACAAACATACCAATGATGAGGACCCAGATCCTCCAGTTGTCTGGGTTTGACTTGAGTGCAAATCTCTTGAGAATTCCAACAGAAAATGAGAACAATAATAAAACATGAAGTACAGGCTTCAAAATAGAAAGAGAGGTAAATCTAAACATCAAAACATCTTTCAGGGGTTTTATATATCCTCTATGGATCAAGTCAATGTATTTCTAACCAAACAGAACCATTCAGCTTCTGCAGGCCTCAAAACTGAAACAAAGCCAAAACAAGAGATGAACATTTATGATATTCAACTGCATTCTAAGTCTTAAATATGAATTCTGAAGGCAAGCCAATGAGACACTAAAAGGCTCACCATCATATAGAGTCTGTCAGTCATCTTAAGGTTTCTTTAGTAGAGATTTATACATTTTGACTGCACCATTATCCCTGCAAATACAATAAGCACAAGAATTAAGACAGGCCTTAGCTATTGAGTAAATGTTTGGAACATTGCAGCATCATCAACATAGCATCAGCTAGACTCTAAGACCTGAAAAACCATACTTGGCTTAGCAGATCAGCAGTTAACTGGAAATTTTAAAAAGAAAATTAATTATTTACAGATATCTCACTTCAAGGATGAGCAACACTGCAGATTTCTGTTCTGGGCAGCTGGACAGCATACACTCTGTACAGATTTCTGAATGTACTCATGTTATTGAGCTGCCAGAGAGTGACAGTCCGTAAGATCCCCCTGAACTCTGATGTAAACCCAACTTAAATGACAAACCGCCAAATCTCTCTCCCAAATCACATACATAAACTCCCTGCATCTGACTGCATTTATGACAAGGATGCTCCAAGGGCACAGACTCCAGAGGTCTATGTCTGGTTGGTTTCTCAGTTTAAAATCTCTGTGCAGGTCCTTGTTTAAAGAACACAGCACCTGCAGACACCGCATCCTGCTGACTGCTGTGAAGGGAGGGAATCAGAGAATCACATTTTTGCCACCTTGCTCTGTCTGGCTTGTCAAAACAGTTTTGTCTGGAAGCTGCAGAAGGGAGTGCGTCAGCACAGATCCAGGAACAGAGATATAGAATTGCCGTGGCAGAATTGAGAGGATGATAGGAAAACATTGTATTATGCGCAATAAACAGGACAATTCATTAAGCTTAGAAGCAAGCATGACTTTAAGACCTTCATATTTTCATAACCTATAAAAAAACACTACAATGTGAGAGGTTGTTTGGATTATATACCAATGAAAAAGCTATTTGGAGACCTCTCAGCATTTTTAATCCAGTGTAAAAATTTAAGATTTCCTTCATAACAAAATTTGGTTTTCAAAAGCCAACATTTTACAGAAGGAAACACAAATATGTGCTAAACAATCCATATGAGATTTGATGAAAATGTCTGCTTCCTGGAGAAAGAGACACATAAGAAGGAAATCTTATCACCAGAATATATCACAGGCAGCCTCTACTTCACTAGGGTCACAAGTAAAGTTCCCAAACCAGCAAACTTGAAGCCAAGCTGAAAGTTTGTGTTAGGCATACCTGGTAGGGCTTAGGTGGCAGAGGACTGGCTGCAGGGGCCACCCTGGTGGCCCCAGTCAGTTTGGCAGTGGATGAAATCAAGCCACCATGCACCAACACCACAACCTCTCAAACGCAATTAAATAAAGGGCAACAGACACTGTGGGCAGGGGGCACAGGAGGATGTGGGGGGATGCACAACAGGAGATGTGAGAAGAAACATCTGGAAGCAAACAGTATTGTGCACAGGGCTGGAGACATGCCCAAGGAAACATGCACTCCATGCCACCTCTCAGGGAAATGAGGCCTACAGAGAAGCCCACACCAGTGGAGATGAAACAAAAAGAAAGGAACAGTGGCAGAAAAGAGAAAGAAGTGACAAGTGGCAAAAAGGAGACTGCCATGCACTGACCCTGACCTCCTGTGCCACCTGCTTCCTCACCAAAACTGAGTGTAATCTGCAGTGAAAGGACGGGGAGTGGAGACTACAAAGGAGAGAGGACCTCTGGACCGAAGCTGATTCTAGGGAAGGGCACAGAAAATTACACGCTAAAAACGGTTATCATTGCCATTTCTCCACAGATGCCTAAATTCAAAGGATTCCCATCTAGGAAAAAAAGGTTGCTTAGGCTTTGGCAGTTTCTGAAAGCCTTCTGCTTCCCCAGATTCCTTCTTTACATTAATAGAGAGCCTTTAGAGCCATTTTTAATACAAGTCATGAACAGCTTTCAATGTTATCCCATTAACATCCTTCCTACAGCTCTGCTCACAGGGCATGTCCCAATCACCTTCTAATTACACTTGTCTTCTCAGTTCTTCAGTATAATTATTAGCTGTGGCTAAAGACTTACCCAGGTTTGCAGTTTAATGCCTCTGCACTGAAAGCAGCAAGCTCATTCCTCAGCCCTTCTACTGGAATTTCCATGGCTGTGCTAGCATAATGTTAGGATAATATAAAGATCACACAAGAATGACTCCTCTGTGTCCTGGTGAGATATAGGTTTCTCTCCATTCCACTTTACAATAAACTCCCATCCACACAGTGTACAAAGAGAAACCAAAGTCTTTATAATCTGTCTGGGGTAGGGAAATCAAAGTAGAGATCTACAAAGTAGGCTTGGCCATATATATTTATCACTGCTTCAGGATGTGAAATCTCAACTTTCATAAAAGTATTCACATGATCTCTTAGAGTCAGGGAACAAACTTGCTCAGCTCTGACACATAGTTTAGGTGAGCTCAAAGTTTTATGACTCCTGTAAGGCACAAGGCATAAGCAGTTCAGTCAGCAGGGATCCTGACAATTGGCTGAAGATTAGCACCATGCTAGTGGGTCTTCCATTAGACAGAAAAATGCAATGGAAACAAGTTTCAAACCTTACTGCACACCTAAAGGGAACAAACACGGTGCAGCACAGAGCTACTGCAGGTTCTTGGTGTGGCTTGATTTCCATCACACTACACAGGCAGTAACTAAAAGATGCTTCCAAGTTTCCCTAGCAGATGGAAGGAAACATGGGTGATGAGTTTAGTATAGCAGTGGCTGGGTGTCCTTAATTTTAATTTTGTAAGAACAGCTTAGCTGTTGCCCTGTATTACAACTAACTGCAGCGCTAGTGCATGACAGAATGTCACTCTAAATTATATTAGCAAGGATAGTCCACTTTGGTATCATACTCTCCATATGTACATATATACATACTTTCTGCATACTAAGAAAAAAACAACCAATATCCTCTCACCTAAACCCCCATGTTAATTGTACTCATTTCGAGGTGTGCATGGTAGGAACTTTTTAAAGCAAGTCTCCCACCATCAACTCTGCTTGCAGAAGCACTATCTAATTTTCAGCTTGCCACAGCACTTGTTCTGTTGTCAAGTGTTCTTCCATACACATTAAGACGAGTTCTAATCTCTTCTCATTTTTGCCAATACACTCCAGACCAACCTAGTCATAAAGTTACAGGCTACCTTGACTCTACAGGAGATGGTCCTCAAAAAGCAACCTGCTGTCTTGGTCCCCACTTAACTCCGGGGCACTCTCCCTTGAAATTCTTCAAAAAGATCCCACAACAGGCCAAAGACTGATTGTCTTTGACAGGAAGCCCCTGGTTGTGACCCTGCTTCCTCACTAATTCCTGCCCCTCTTAGGAGCTTCTACCTAATGCCTGCATCCCTAACTAATCCTTCATTTTCTGCAAGGGTGAGGTCCAGTGGAGCCTCTCTCCTTCTCAAACCCTGGAAGCAACTCAAAGCAATAACCTTCTTGAAGTTATCAAAAACCTTCAGAAACTTTCTGCACAGCTTTTGCCCTGCTCTCTTGCCATCCCAGTAGGTATTGGGGTGTCTTAAACCCACCATGAGAACCAGGGCTGTTAGCAGGAAACTCCTTCCAGTTAGCTGAAGTCTTTATCTGTTTCTTATGACTTGCTGCTCTCCACACATCAGTCATCCCCTCCCAGAACTGAAGTTGTCACAGATTTCATGCAACTTTCTTATTTGCTTGCATTTGTCTTCCCTATAGTAACAGCAATAAATTACCACTTTTACAGCAAGAGATACTTGCTGGTTACAAAATCTTGTGGAATTTGGAGCAAGTCAGCTAATATTGATCAATTTCCTCTTTCATCTGGCAAGAGAAGTCAAACCCAGGGAATGCTGAATTTACAGCCAGCTTAAACTTTCCAACTGAACCCACCCTATTCTTAAAAAATGAAGGCCCCTTTAGTCTCAACTGATCAAACTAGCTGGCATAAATAGAGAACAGGTGCACCATACATAAACAGAGAACAGGTGAATCTTACTTATACTGACATATATTGGATTTTAAGTAATTAACTTATATCTCTAATTATCAGACTCAGGGATTCTGAGAACAGAAACACCTTACCCATTTTATCCTGCTGCACATAATGGTCCAAAATTGCTATCATCCCTCCTTAAGTTCCATGCCCCTCTCAGGTGTTAATAGCATTATAAAAAATAACTCGACACTTATATCTATAACACCATTGTGCATTAGTAGCACAAAACCAATGAAGCAGGCCTAATTTTATTGATGGAAGAGCTTATGTTCCCTGGTCTTGGCCTTCGGATACCAGAGGGTGTACTAGTACTGCTCGGCTAACTTCTTCCAATGAGTCACCAGGGGTCAGAAATGAAGACCTCTGTAACACTATTATATCAGGCCCAGGTTCACTCATTTGTACACTTTCAAAGAAATCTCACAGTGCCCTAAAAGGTACTTAATGCCTTATCATCTGATAAAAAAAAAAGTCCTTTAGAGATTCACCTGCCTCTTAAGACAATCCCATCCTCTTCAGCCTCATCTACACGGTAACATGACTGTAAGTTATTTGAGTTGTAATATTACAAAGCAATAACCTAAAATTTTCAAAGATTTTAAAACTAAAATAATTTCCAAGTAGCCTCACCATCCTTTGCCTGCCTCATCTACACGGTAACATGACTGTAAGTTATTTGAGTTGTAATATTACAAAGCAATAACCTAAAATTTTTAAAGATTTTAAAACTAAAATAATTTCCAAGTAGCCTCACCATCCTTTGCCTGCTTCCTGAGGAGCAAACATACCTCTTTTTGCAAAGCATCCTCAGGTTGTGCAAGAAGTGGAACAGCTGCTTCCCTTTCAAATGTCATCTCAGGGAGTGGTGTAATCTCTGGAAGGGATGACCTCTCTGTGGAGTGTTCATTGATGGAAGTCAGTTCAGAGCTGTTTTTATTCAGAAAGCTTTCCACCTTCCCAGCCTCCCCTTTCTTTTCAGCAAAATCTTCCTGGTTATCTCCATCATGACCCGTAGAAGTGTTGAAGCCATTTTCACCTGCCACCATCAGGCCCCAGTCAGCATAATCCGTACTGTCCTTCTGCTCGTGTTTGATGCCCACCTGAAAGGGGTCCTGCTCCAACTCTTTATAATCATCAATGTATTCAGGTATCTCCTCAAGGCTGGGATCTTTTCCAAGCAGAGACAGCTTCTTCAGGCTACTCACTTCCTCTGACGGCTCATTCTGGAGTCCCACAGAGTGGACCATGCTTGGGATCACCTGCCCAAACCCTAGCAGTGAGGCTGGCCTCTGAGAAGGCCTCAGGACAAAGATAAGGTAGGACTTCACAGTTTCAATTTTTTTAGGTTCACAATTGTCCTTGTGCTGGCAGTTCACGATGTAACAGCGCCGTTCAAACATCCAGGACAAGTCACAACCAGAGAGGTCACAACACGCTGCGATGCAGTCAGACACTGACAAAGCGTGAGGAACTCGCATGATTTTAGTGGTTTCTAAGTTGGGAGATATTACTGCACCTGAGTACGTGGCTCCTTTTCTGCACTGCTCACAACTGGAACCTGCAACAACACCACCAACATAAGGCACGGCACTACAACCAAGCCATAACATAGTTTACTGTGACCATAAATGGCTTACAAGAGAGAGACAGGTGGTACCCTGTTTAAAAAAGCTCACTTCCTTTCACTAACATCATCACTACCTTTTTTAAGCATGTCCCTTTGCAGTAATATTTGTACTTTGGAGGATTTTTCAGTGTAGGATATTGACATATTTTGCAGAAGTACCTTTTACTCCTGTGCTACAAATTCAAATACAAGTTGCCAATACTTAAAAACAAGAACATAGCAGAGAATACAAAAAAAACCCAAAAAAACAACTATGGGGTACCTCCATAACTTCCACAGCATGCTCCTACTGGGATCTTTAAAAACATGCTTTAAAATAAAACTCAGATAAGATGCTGTAGCACGTCATTGTTTCACTTGAGGGAGAAAGGAGCAAAACTCTAAACAGCAGAAAGATTTGCCATCTCATCTGAATGTCATGAAGAGTTCCTCACTCCAACATACTTGCTGATCTTAATATAAAATTTGGCTCAATTTCTCAAACTTTTGCTGTTTTACCCACAAGCTCATGTGAAAACCCAAAAGCTTGCTTTTGAGTATGGAGCTCTTTCCTTCATTTGCAGTAAAGCTGCAATCTTTTAACATGACATCAGAATTATTTTCATAATACATTACAGACTGAGTGAGTGAAATGGTCAAAAAAAGCATGAATCAACATATTACATATTCCAGTCAGTTTTTAACATCTTTTTCTAAGTGTTTTTTCCCTCATTATAACTGTTCTTCAGAATTTCTCTCCTTAAAATCTGATTATGTTTCATGAAAGTTGAGTAAAACCAGAAAATTATTCTCTTTGGTTTTTAACTGGACTTGCTAACTCAATGAATGGAAACAAGTATGCCCCCATTGTGGAGCTAAGACAGGAATGGAAGACAAAGCTGACTTTGCCTGCTTTGTACCTCATTATTCACCATAGTTAGGTCAGGAAAAATGAAATCAAGGAGTAGGAATAGGCTGGCAATAGGGGTTAGGTCTGAATATGAGATGCAGAGATTCTCCAACACATGCAATGTGTCCAGCACCACACTACAGTTCCCATCAGCTCATCTGGGCTGAAGTGCAGCACACTCCTTCACAATATGTGGTCTGAATACAGCTATATAAAAATATAAATATATAAAAATATATGTGGGGAATCAAACTGCCCGGGAAGAATGTAAAGCCTGCAAAGTAGCTTAGTTCAATGCAAAAAAAAAACCCCAAATCAAACAAACAAACAAAATTGCACCACATACTGAGGGATAGAGTAGGCAAGATGAGATGGTATGATGGTTTTGCAGAGCTGGCTGTGTGGGGTAAAGAAAAACATGAAAATAAAACAAATTTTAAAGAAGACTGATGACTTGCATATAGGTATAGCTGAGTAGGAAGCTGACAAAAAGGATAAAGAGCTTCAAGTACCATTTTTTCTGACTGCAGCTACTCCTTCACACAGAGCTAGGATGCTGTCAACTGTGCCACTTTACACTTTCAGTGAAAAAAACTCTATCCAGGGAAACATGCACTTAAAACAACCTGTTCTTACACAGCCCAGATATGAAGTATCCTTATCTGTACCCAGAAGATGCTCAAGATTTCTGCACTTTTTTTCTGTTACACTGCATATAAACATTTCCTCTATATTCCTTTTTACCTCCAAGAATGTAAGGCCCTGGAAGAGACTTGGAATTGTCATCGTTTCCTAAGTCTGCACAACTTAGAACAGAGCAGTCAGAAAAACTCTGGGTTAAAATGAAATACAGGACTCAGACATCCCATTCAACTATTCTGTCTTTTTGCAACTCATATGCATTTAGTTAATCCTATAAATCAGTAGAGAGATGAGAAACAGGCCTTTAGAAAGAGAAAACAGAAACATGACTCTGTGCAAATGTCTAATATTAGGCCAGTAATAAAACATTACAACAAATACTTTAGGAAAAGCACTATCAATGTGGGCCAAAAAGTTCCTTTGACGGCTTTTTCATCGCCCCCCTTCTTTAATTTATTCCTGAAATAGAAAGTGAAGAGTGTGTTAAAAAAACCCACAAAACAAAACAAAAAAACCCAAACCAAAACCCTAAAGGTTTCACTATTTATTTGCACAGAACAGAATGACCAACAGTTCTTGTTTTAGAGACAGGCCTACACAACTGGGACACTCCACAGTTCCTACCTGAGGCCAGACTTCAAGTCCTCCGTCAGCTTCAAATCTCACTCTGCCACTTTCAGTTTGACACACCAGTTACCACACTGCAGAGTCAACAGCCTCCAGAATTCATGGCGCTTCTTAAGCCATAGAGAGAAACAAGTCCAGCACATTCCTAAGATGATTCATGACTTTGAACCTAGACCTCCCAAGCACACAACCTAGCCAAAAACCTTGGCTACCTGCTTTTTCAAATGTCAGAAGGGCTTGATTTCACCCCAACAAGGAACAGAAAAAAATCTTGAAGTAATGAAGTTTCATCTCTTGCTTTATCTAGTGCTACACCTGAGTTGAATTGTAGCAGTAGGTGTGCAAGAAAGGATGAATTTGTAAAACTATTTTGGCCTCACACTGGGTGTGTCCCCTAGATGTCTTCTTATGAAAAATATGTAAAATCTACTTAGAGTGAACTTGATCTGATCTCTACTTTCATATTCTCTTTCATCTAATCTCCAGTCTGCACTAGACTCAAATAGAGATAGCAATGTCTCTTATTTACAGAAAATTTACTGAAGAAGTATAACCCACTGTGTGAGGTCATAGCACAGCTATCTTATTTTAGTTAACTGATCTCAGGAATTAAACCACTGTTCTACTCTGACCAGCAACAGCAAAACCCAGCATCATGCAATTATCTTTGTTTCAGAAGTACTCATTCAAGTTACCAACGGGAAGACTGATTCCCCTTATTAAAAGCCCTGAAAACCCTCTGAAAATGAGTCAATAGCCTAAAACTTCTGCAAGCTAAGTGTCTCCCTTCCTCTTAGCTGCACCCTGTTACATCTACAGTAGGACAATACTGACATATCCAGAGACCAAGTCAGACAAGCTGGTTACTGTAAAAAAAACCCCAACTTATATCCCCCACCAAAATCCTAACAGAGTCACAATGTGGAATACAATTTCATTTTAAAGAGATTCCCTCCATTAATGAGGGAACATTGGCGCCTTTCTTTGAGCTTCACACTTCTGCTCCTTCACATCTTGGAGCATGAGTCCATTGATGTCAAGAGCCCACCAGGAACACAGCTGTTCCCCTGTTGCAGTTGGCTGGAGCCCTTTCCTCAAGTGCATGTGGAAACCTAAGAGCTGTTCTCCCCCATGATCACACAGCCATGAGCACTCGAATGACTTGGTGGCAGGTATTCCTTAGTCAGCTAGTAGCAAATTGTGAGGGTGTACTAACACTGATGTCATCACAGCTAATCACCCCAGCAGGAAGCCCTGCAAGGGCAGAACTATCCACTCTGTTTGCTTCTCCTAGCAGCAAGCACTGTAAGAAGAAGCAGAAAGAAGCAGCAAGAAGAAATGTACAGTAACAGAGAAAAGCTCAGGTTCAGACCTTGCACCTAGAAAAGTCACATTTGACCACAATCCCATTACCTTTTTGCTGGCAGCACAGAACTGAGAGCCCATATAGCATATTATTCTCACAGCCTAAAAGCCTCTGAACTACCTGAGCATGGAGGATCCTACAGCAATTTGCTACAGGAAGAGTAGGATTGTCCCTGTTTTCTTGCCATAAGCTCCAAACACTCTTTTAGCAGCAAACTAGTTCTATTCTTTTTTTAGGCTTAGTGATTTTTTTTAAATCATCCAAGTAACTTTTATCTCACTTGGTGAATTTTGAGATGCAAGTATCACTAAAAAATAACTTCTATTTTTTCTACTACCATAATAACACACTGAAACAATTTTGATAAGGTTCTGGAAGCAGAAATAAAATAAGGTTTTATTTTTGGTTACAGTCATCTAAGAGGAGAAACTAAAATTACAATTTTCAAGCTAGAGAGAATTTCCACAGCAGAGCTATAAACCCCTGGAAAGGACACTTCATATCATCAATGATGAAAAAGGCTTATACTCCACCAGCTTGGGTAACGCCCTACAGAAGGTACTGTCCTGGAAACCAGAAAAGCAGTATTACTGCCATCTGAACATTTCAACATCTGAAATGTCACTGCATTGGTTCCTCTAGCAGCAGCTAACATCTCTGCACACCCTGAAAGCATTTTCATTCTTTTACTGCAGGCTGCCCTGAGGTTGTTTGGACCCTGACCTCTCTCCAGTCTTTAAACACAGATACATGTGTGATAACAAAGTACCCTTTTGGGTGTTGGTAAAGGTGCTGACTGAGGAACAAACAGCTAGAAAATGCTCAGTTACATAAAAGCAAATCCTCAACACAAGCTACCAACATCAATCTAGCTACATCTGCAAATAATGATCTGCAAAGTCTTTATGGTCATTACAGCAGTCTTCACACTTCTTTTGTCCAGGATCTGTCAAGGCATCATAATTAGTTCAGCAGGTCTGATGACCCTTTCCAAGTATTGTCTTCATTCCATGAACTGTCATCATCCCTGCTTGTCACTGAAAAAACAACTAAGTGCTATTTAAAAAGAAGTGGAAAAAAAGAAAAAAGAAAAAAGAAAAAAAGAAAAAAAAAGAAAAAAAGAAAAAAAAAAGAAAAAAAGAAAAAAAAAGAAAAAAGAAAAAAGAAAAAAGAAAAAAAGAAAAAAAAAAGAAAAAGGAGAAATCTGCTAATAATTCCAATTGTTCAGCATTACTTTCCTCTATTTCTTGTGTTCTCTTTACCCTCTATAAATGCCCTTTGTATCCCTGGATTCACACCCCACCCCCTCACCCCCCAAAAAAAACCCCAACAAACTGACTGAGCCAAAAAATCCTGAAAATCCTAATACTTCCAATTATTATTTATATAAAATTTTTATCTTTCTGTCTGGAAGTCAGCTTAAGTTCCGAAAAAACTTTCCTTGAGACAGAAGAAATAACAAATTTCCTTTTTTTACCTGCACATTCCCTGCATAAAAAAAGTAAATATTTTCTTCTCCATCTGCAATTTTGTATGCCCATATAAGATGGTGCCATAGTGAATAGAGTAGCAGAATCACATAGGTGGCTGTTGCTTTACTTGTGCGCTATCCTGAAACTGCTCTATGCAAGGCCCACAACAAAAATTGTGCTACTATGAACCTCATAAAAAAACTTTTGATGATTGTCAGATGCAGTTCTTCCACAAGAGTCATTGCTTGCTTTTCTATTCTAACTGTAAGCAAAGTAAACACAAAGGTGAACAAAACTGTTGAAACCCTCAAAGCAGAAACTCTCATAAAAAATTTCAGCTGAACCTTCAAAGTAATTTTGCTGTTCATGAAATAGGTTATTCCCAATGAAACATTAGTTTTCTTTAACAAAAAAAGAATGGAAGCAAAAGGCTATTTTTCTCCCTCCTATTTATTTAAAGCCTTACAATAATATTTCTTTTTCTCCACTACTTGAATTTTCGCTGTATATATGGCATCTGCTGGCAAGTTGGAATGAAACTCTGAGACACTAGGAAAGAATCAAATCTTTAGTGTCTGCATCCTAGCTCCCAGTGCCTGAGCAAACATGCCATTGTACACACAGGGTCCCTAGTGAGAAACCCAGAACCAGGAGACAGTCCTTCCCACTGCAAGGTTTTGTGGTGAAATTTATGAGCCTGTCACTCTGTCAGTTGGAAGGGTTTCCGTTTTTGGCCTAATGCTGTGAGTTTAATATCTGAAGTTTTGGAAAGGAAGTGATTTGTTTAATTTTGCTTAGGCCTTTATGTAGCTGAATTATATTTCAGCTATCCCCAGTATCCATAGCTACAGTACTTTCCCACTGACACAGCGGTACTTCCTGATAAATTTTCCCCTATAACTCAGCCAGCAAGCTTGTCTGAACTCCAGCTTCTGTTTCTCCAGTTAAAGCTAATTACACTTATATGGCACTGGGCTTTCCACTTCCTTCTTTTCTTGGGGTGCACAATTGCCAAGAAGATCTACATTTGCCAGGGAAAAAAAGTCCTGAATGTTGGTGCCAATTAACAAAACAAATATGTTGCAACTTAATGAGTACCCAGCAGATCAAACCTGATCTTGCTCAACGGAAAGGTGATGTAGGAGTAAATAAATGGCAGCGCTTAGCCACTGGCAGAAGGGGAGAGCGTTTTGTTTTACCGGGGAATGCATTTCTCCTTTCCTCTACTTAGTAGGACCATGCACTTTCCCCCCTTCAGACCCTGCCCACAGTGCCTAATTAATTCACATCAATTTTGAAAGAATACATGATTAGCTGTCCTAGGGCTAAGCAGTAGCATATTGAGTCACACACTAGAAGGCCTAGTTTGGGCACTGGCTCAGGATGGCAGGATCCATGCCAACATAAGAAGCTAAATTGGTTGCAGGGCAGGGGGTGGGGGGCTTGCCAACTAACTGCCTCGCCTCATGGCACCATCTGCCAATTTGTAGACTGATGTTGGCATCAGATCTGAAAGAGCCACTTATCCACTTGCACAGCTATAGGCCACAAGAGTGAAAGGAGAAACGTTTGAAAATAAAAAGGAAGTTGACTAAAAAGCGCATCTCGTCTAGCACAATGCCTGTCAGGTTACTGTCTACAGTACTTTATCATCAGATATGGATATTTTTTAAGAAATTAAGAAGCTAATCCATGATTACCTTCATACCTGAGATTGCAAACAACACAAGGTTATTGCTCCCAAATGTAGTTACCTGCTTCATGCATAAAATGACACATACAAAACTAAAACCCCTCAAATCTTACTCTGTGAATTGGCTTCCAAAACCAAAAGTTAGTTCTTTGCTGATGTAGTCTACCTCAGGCCTTCAAAAGTAGACAGAAAAGTAGAAAGGCATTCTTAAAAGAATGTAAATTAATTTCAACCTTACTTCAGGGGTAACCTGGATAAGTATCAAGCATTTAATGAATGATATGTTCATTCCTTTTCTTAGGGTCTACTTCAATTCAACATTATGTCAAAGGGATCTTAGCAGCTTGCACCTGGCCTGGAATTTTTCACCCTTTTCAATCTAACAAGGAAACTAAACCTAAGCTTTTGAAATGCTTATTTCTGTGTAATGATTTATATATTGAGTTTAATTCAACCCCATCATAATGAGGGAACAATCAAAAATGTTGATACTAAAGGCACATCATCAACTATTAAAAAGAAAATTTACTAACAAAGAAATAAGAAAAGAAATATTATATTGTTTAGATGCTCCATATTAGACATGATTCTGACCCTGGCTTCATCTGACATGGCCTTTAATAGATTTTATACTAAAAATCTGAGTATCCTTCTTCTCTTTGTAGTCCCTATGAAACTATACCAGCAAAAGAGGGGAATAACTGGAGTGAAAAGAGAGCGTGCAGGAGTCTAAAATAATGTAAAATAAGAGAAAACTTATTTTCTTACAATTTCTTATTGTAAAAGCTCAAGAGAAGATCTGTTTGTCATTGGCTTTCTCTAGAACATGGTGACAGATCCATTTAGTTGCGTAAATATGCATAAAGTAGCTTGAGATCAGTACATCCTACCACCTTTTTGTTCCCCAAAATAAATGAACTATGAAACTCTACCTAAAAGAGATAGGACATATTCCATCTCCTTCTCCTGTCCTGAAAAAAATCCTATGGTTTTATACAATTACGTTTCTTAGTTTTGATTACTGAAATGCCCTGGTCGCGCTCTTGGGCTGGACACAGTTGGATAAGATCCAGTACTCCCTTGAAGTGTGCACATGCAGACCTGATTAACATTTAGGATCCCACCAGGAAAAAGGAAACCTTTCCTCATGTGGAGGCACTGCAAGAGTCCTGCACCACTCCATGAGGGGAGGCTATACAACTCATACTTCTAGTTGACACCTTACCCATAAATTGGCCCCAGAGGCCTTCAGTAACTGTCTTAAATTAGAGCAGCCTAGAGCAAAGTGCCTGAGGCTGCTTCCATTTCCAACTTAACTGACCCAGCACTAGGAAAGTCCTGGGACTACAGAAAAACAAAACCATCTTTGTACAATCTCCATCCTGCAGTGAGTGCTGAAATAAGCCCTCAAAACTCAGTGAAAGATTTTGGAAGCTAGATAATAAAAGAGAATTCCAGAGCACCCTTCATTGCCCTTTATGTTCCTTTTAATGATTTTTGTACATGATAATGTAACCAGAAATCACAAAATATCTAAATACCTTGAACTTGATGTTCTGCCATCTGCTATCCCACAGTACATTTATGGGTTTTGTGTGCATTCTATCATGTGCACACTTCATGTATATTATTTATTAATTAGTAAAGGTTTTTTTCTATGTTTTATGCTATACTTTACCTGGGCCTGTTTACTATGCTGGTTAGAGCTTGTAGGCATGTGTAGTGTCCCAGGAGGACAACATTTTCTTTCTAAGGTATTACGTTAAACCTATTAAATTATTTTCAAAAGACGTTCAAAATGGTGGGAAAAGGAATGTAGCCTCTTTAATAATAAATGATAAGTATCAATACTTAATGGAGTAAAAGATACATCTTGTCTACATTGCTGCTTACAGGAAAATGGATGATGTTAATCTGCACTAAGTTATCTAGAGAATAGTGAAAGTAGTGAAAAGTACAGAAGTATAATATGGTGAATTATTTCAACTCAAATATGTTATGTAATGGAGAGTGAGTTTTTGCTAAATCAGGTAGAACAAACAGAAATTTGTTTTCAAACTTATGAAGAAGTTTGGAGCCAAACAAGCATCTCTGAATTTGGGTGAAACTGACTCTGAGATAAGAGGACCAAAGAAAGGTATATGCCATTTATTTTAGTAGGTGTAATGAAGTTATTGAGGTGAAAATTCTCTACAATTAAGAGACAGGAATTTCACTAATGCAATTATTTTGTCAAATGGTGTTTAGCACAAAAACCTTACTGACAAGATTTTTGTCTTAATGGTCAAGCCAAATAAAGCTAAAATTAGCAGAAAAAAATCAAAGTGAGGGAGGAAACAGCAATGTGGAAGCAAACAGGTTCTGGTGCAACGAAGGTGCGCACGCGACCCAAGAAGAAAGTTAGTATAAGCAGTGACAAAGCACTCCTCACACAGCTCCTCTGTGCTTTACCAATTGCAGCACATATGGTCCTCTATCAGAGGGTCTCAGAACAGCGGGTTAGTTTACATACCATATGTATGCAATTGGTAGGCACAACGGGGTTGCGTTAAGGTTATTGCATCTGCCCTAGTTCGGAATTCCCCTGTATTTTTAGGTTTGCGTCGGACAGTAATGTTATTTTAACAGCTTTTGTGTTAAATTTCACATGTTTTTTTAAACAACATTATAGCTTCCTTTATTTTCTTTTTATTAATTTTGACTTTGTAATAGGGACTCTGGAGACTTAAAATTGAAACACGTTGTAGAATGATGGCTTTTTTGGAAGTTTCAAACTCCAAGGAATGTATGTCAGCTAAACCTTCTACTGTCTCACTGCCTCCTATTTAATTGAGTACCTAGTATTTTTAATTTCAATTATTTTGAGAATTTGATCTGTGGATTATTTATAAAAGAATTTTTTGGAATTTTTTTTTTTGTTCTGAATATCTATCAAAAATTATTTGTCTGTGGGAGTTCAGTAATATGAAAACAAGCAGTTTTGATTGGACAGTGTCAATACCAATTATATCTATTTTGTACATAATGAAACCCTTGCAATCATGTTGGAAATGATTTAATCCTTACAGTAAAGTTGGATATTTTTCAATATAATCAAAAATTCATCTTCTACCAGTAGTTTCAATGGCTGCCTAAAATATTAATGGTAAATATGTGGTGCTTAGGGAAAAAGGTTAAAGAGGTATCGATGATATTAAAATGTATTTTAGCAAAACCTTCATAACTTTATGAAGTATTTTTACTGCTTTGTAATCAGAATTCCTCTAAAGAAAATGGAACAGTCTGGAAAGAAGGGGTTAATGCTCTTCAATTACACACAAGTTTTCTGCTAATAGTGTATCTGTTGCTTCATTTAACTTTTTTTTATCCATAGTATGTTATCCACCACCACACACAGGAGACAAGGAGTGCTCTAATATTCAGATTGCAAGGTGAAATAGACTTCTTGTATCCATTACTGCAACAGTTTAAGATTTGGTTTACCTCTAGCTTCCTAGTGCCAGGATTAATAATGTCTGGCATATTCATTAATACGGTGAAAGCAACAGGAGATGGCAAGCCCTTTCCCATATCACATTTCAAGCATACCTTAAACTCTTTTATAAGTGCCTTTTATGGTAGACAAACAATGGAAAATTATTATCCTTGTACTGAAAAGCTGTGGTTATTTCACTTTTCTTCCAAAGACAAAGACAGTGAACTCCCGTAAAATTTAATGCATGCCAGTAGTGTATTTTTTAAAGGAAAAGTAGGAAATAATTGGAAATTCCATAGTTCATGATAATTCCATAGCTCATGGAACAGGCTAGGAAGCTACCGAAACTGGGAAATAGAGTGCAGGTAGAAATCATCCTCAGGGACATACCACAGCATATGTGAATATAAAGAGCACTAGGGCTTTGCTGTTAATCAGGTCATCTGCTCTTTTGAGACTGTAATGTCTGCAAAGGAGCCTTTCCTACATGGCACAGTTTGTCAGATTCACAACAGGAGGAAATTATGTAGGAGTCTGATTACTTAAATTTAGCTACAAATAGAGATTATATAAGAACCACTAACAGACCTAGATATTTTAGAGTAACCCACAAATTATAGAAATATATATTAAAGGGTAATGACAATTATCTAGGGTGTAAATTTTAAACTCCTGTGAAGTCTGTCAACAAAGGCCAACTCATGCATGAGCAAGCAGTCTGAATAGGGGAAGAAAATGTCACAAAAGTCAATGAGGAGAGTATTGTAAGTTTAAACAGAGATACCTTTAGTGAGGAGAAGCAAAACAAAATCCTCAAACTTTGACAACCTTAGAGATTAAAGAACTATGCAGTAGTTCCGTAAAGTGGTTAGAGTTCCAAAGTTTAAACATACATCTAAGAGGCAACAATTTCTGTATAGGATTTTATTAAGCTGAAACAGCTCCTGAAGTTAACCAGTAGGAAAGTAATTAAATTTGTCAAAGGCCATGCACAGTTAAAATCTCTGGGGCAAACAAAGATTCTCACAGTAAAACACTAATAAGGAAAAAGGGATTTTTTTTTTTATTAACATCATTCTGAGTAGCAAAATGAAAATTTTTTTAACTTGTAAAATTGAGCTGACTCTACCAAATGCTGCAACTTTGCCAAGTACTCTCCCTGTACAGACTAGTCTCTTAGTGGCTCCTGAAAGCTGACCTTGTTGGTTACTTAAATTACTGTAAAATGATGGAGATGTTCAACATGTTCTATAAAGTGTGATCATGACAACAGTGACCTCAGGACCTATTGCTTCAATGACAGAATAACAGGTTAAAAAAATAGAAAAATTGGTGCTGTGGAATTTTGAATCAAGTCCTGGATCCTCTTGGAATTGACATAGTATGGTCCTTGCCATGGATATCTCTTATTCATATTACATCAAAGAAGATGTTAATAGCTCCTGGACTTCTCCCAAGGAAATCCCAAGCTGGACCATCATACAGTATCTACAAACTGAGTTCTACAGATTTTAAATACATATTCTTTATATATACTTCACAATTAGACTGATTTATCTGGAATACATTTGAACTCAGCAGCTCTTTAATTTTCAAAAGCCTTTCCTGATGTAACAATTTGTTACAAGCTAAGCTAATTTATACTAAGAAATTTATACAGCAGCCTACTTCAACTTTTTCCAACAAATTCAGTTATTTTCTGAAAGTTATGTTGTATCTAATGCATTTGTTCTGTGTATTCTATCTGAATTTTGCAAGTAGGATTCATTCAGAATCAGTTTGCCAAAGAGACAGAAGCCTTAGGAAAAGACAGTGTATAAGGAAATGTAAAAAGAATTTTATGGAAAAGAATAAATGCCCTATAGTTTCCTTAAACACCCTACACCTTCAGCTCTACCCATGGTAAGGGTAAAACGTGTTGGCTTGGTGGTGCATTTTTACAGCCATTACATATCTGGCTGGTCATAGTGCTTTTGCAGGTGTAGAAATCCCAAACAACAACAAGCATATCTGCTGACTTCTCAGGTATTTGTTATTGAAGAAAAAAAGTAAATAATTTCCAGAATTATTCAGCAATCATTTTATGCCTCCCAGATTGATTGCTGAAGACTTTGCTTAGAAAAATGGCACATTTAAACTCTCACTTGCTGTTTGCCCTGGAAGAATGGTTTTTCCGGCATTTAAATTCCTTCTTTGGGATTTTTTTTTTTTCTTATTTTGAATTTTTTTTCTTACATTCCAGCATGCATTTAGCCCTTGGCAGATTGAAAGGTGTCTCTGTCAGGAAATATCATCTGAGGGAACACAAGATACTACACTGCACAAAAAAAAAAAAAAAGTGTGGTGTAGGAGGAGAGAAAACATCAGAAGCATTGCAAAAATACCTTTTTGTTTTGTGTTCCACAGCTTTGAAACTTTTCAACAGCTTTGAACCATTAAAAAGTGTAACTTGCTGACAACTTTTTACATGGAATGTCAGCTTTGTGGGATTTGAAACAGCTCAGATAATAACTCCCAAATGAGAGGATTATAGTACTGAAAGGAAGATAAGTATGTATTGTACCAGCAGCACCTCTCTATTAGTGACTAACGTTAGACCAATTAATGAAATAGCCAGCCTTTTATCTTACTCTTCTTAAGAGTTCATTTCTACTTGGGGTTTTTTTAAACTGAATGAACAATGTATCCTTGGAATTTTTTTCAAATTTATTTTGACCCATATGTTACTGCAAACCAACTAAACCAAGACATGTTTTTTAAACAAATGTAGAGAAAATGATAGGATAGTAGAGATGTGTGAGCTGAGAATGGTTTTTAAAGTTTGCCATGAGGTGTCAGCAGCTCTTTAATTTTCAGAAGTCTTTTCTGACATTAGGATCTCACAGCAATTTACAGAACTACTTGCTTAAACTCTGTTAACAGTGTTGGAATATTTTCCTCAAATAATGATTTATATTTCAGAAATCCTTAAATATTTCCATATGGGTAACAGAGATGAGTTTGCCTGTATGTTAAAAATACAGATATACCTTCAAATAAGTTAGTAAATAAATGCAAAATAAATTTGTAATGTTTTTCTTCTAATTAGCACAGTTAATTTACCTGCTGTTCATTATGTTTACTGCCTTCATTAAGATGTCTATAATTTCTGTAAAGGTTTTAAATCTCACCATATTAAGAAAATTAGTAATAATAGACATCAAGGATGTCTTGGAGATATCATGTGTAATAAACTTTAGAAACTACTATGAATTTTCAAGTTAGTATGTTAAATTTCATTGCAAAAAAACCTCTTCAGGATTCCCCAGGTGGCAATGTGTATTAAGAAATGAATGTCTATGTCTGAAAATGCTGTTCTTGCCATTTTTACTTTTGGAAGTTAATTTAGCTGTTGAATGTAGTCTTGGGTTTAGGAATGCCTTCAGAAGGAAAGTAGAACAGGAGGAAAACCATGACAACTGTGTTTCTTAGAATAGTGGGCTCCAGGTAAAACTAAAGCCTTATCCAAGCTTAAGAGATTAAATCAAAGGCAATATTCAGATATCTACCACTACCTATCATTATATTCTCTCTGTGTCTCGAATACAGTGAAAGGTAAATAGACTCAGAAAATTTGGTCTTGAAAAGCTGTATCCTAAAATGAATGTTTGCTAGAAAATGGAATATATTCCTGCACCAAACCCCCGGAAAATTGTAAGAACTGACCTTAAGGTTTTCCTTTCAGATGTAAGGATTTACCATTCCTGCTAATCCTGAAAGTGCCTCTTAAATTTTATAATAAACCTTACAGTAGTGCTATTCCACAGATCTAGCAAAAAAAAAAAAATCCATAATGATCTACAAATCTGAACTCTAACATTCAAAGCAACCTTCAGTGTAGGAGGACTGACAGGTCATAGAATTCTGCATCTCTGCTCAAACCTGCAGATTTCAGCATAAAGGTTTCAGATAAACCAGGGTTTAGCCTGATGTAGGTACTTCTTTCCCCTTAATGGTGGGTCATCACACCTGATCACCACATTTTTATTCTGAATTATATTTCATGAGAGTCAAGACGTCCAATGTGGGCAGAAAAATGTGCAGTATGTTTAATCATTTTTCTTTCTCTTGAACACATGAGACGAAGGTGTGAGGAGGATATGGCCTGAGCTGGCTAGTCTGTATTACTATCCAGCATGTGTGGAAAGTGATTTAAGATCAATAGGTCACACTTCACTTTGAAGTTCAGATACTGCCACATCTTTCTGAAAACATGATCCTGAAATGTGCTGAGCACCCTGGCTGAAGGCCAGGAAAACACATAAACACATGCTTAACTCTAATCATAGGACTAGGCCCCTTGTGTTAAAGTTGACATGTGCTGAAGTGCTGGTCTGGACTAGAGCCAAAAGGTTCAGCATCCTTCAGGATTGATTCCTCAGCCAATAAACTAAAGGCTGCAGCTTAACAGTAAGCCGAGGATTCTGTTTGCATTTCCTGCTTGCATTTTAAAAATAAACCAGTGGTTGTTATACATACAGAGTCCTTGCTTCTTTGAGAAAATTGGTATAGATGGAGGGACAAAAGTTCATTTCAACAGTTGCAAGCAATGAACACGATGTTCACTTCATTTGGCTGTGTGCAAATCACCTCTTTCCCAAACAATCCCTTAATGACCTGCTAGCACAAAGCTATTCAATGTCCAACAGAAGTCTTGCCTTTAGGAGCTGGATTTTGCAATGGTCTCAGGTGGCAGTGCATTTAAGCAGAAATTAAGTTTGTTCCCACTACTAAGTCATTTGTCATTTGAAAATGGCCAAGCTTTCTTCTGATTGTTTCTGGCAGATGCAGAAGGTAAGAACTGACACTGAGGCTTACAAAAAATTGGAGTTTCTAGTCGGCTGAAATGCAGTCCAGCCTAGAAAGAGTTTGTATCTTTAAACTGTGAATACAGATGGTGGACCTGGGGTGCAAAGTTATGAAAAAAACCTTCAATAAAGGTAGAAGACATTTCTACAGGCAACTGTGCAATATCAAACACATATAAACCTCCACTATTTTGTCTCCAAGCTCTCATTCTCCCTATCATCCTTCAAGAAAATGTTCTGCACAAGGATTGCAGCAGTCAGCAAAGTTCAAAATAGACATACTTCATTGTCCAACCAAATCACAACTAAAAAAAGTCCCTAATATGCTTACAGATTATGCTGGTTTCTCCCTGGTACATACAAAAGATTGGCTTAAATTTGCACTGGTTACTAAGATTGTGGGAAAACACTTTTTGAATGTTTTTTTCCAAATAATTGGAAACCAAATCAAACAAAATAAAAAAAACAAAAACAAAAACAAAAACACACAGCAAATCTGTGTTACTGAATAATTTTTAAGGTTAACAAACTTAAATTTGTCTAATTGTTTTAGTTCAATAACTTTTCTGGCACTAAATACATTGGAGTATTATGAAAAAAGTAATTCTAACTGACACTAGAAATTATCTACTTCCATGTAAAATCTGTTCCTGTAAGATGTATATCTGTCAAACTCTATTTTACTAACACTAGAGGTCTTGAGACCATTAGGTACTTATCAGACGGAACCAAAAGAACTTCCAGATCTTACTGATCCAATTTTCATGAATATGAGAATGAGAAATTCTTGTCTTAGTGATAATGTATCCCTTTCTATAGTTTCCAAACAGTATTAAAAGAAGGATTCTTTATTACTGAATGGCTTTTTCTTTCTAAAACCTTATGGAAGTTCTAGCCAAGCACTTGATTTTTGTTTGTCAGAACTTAGTTATTAGCAAATAATAGTAAAATAGTAAATATTTTTTGTGCCTGAGACATTCAGCTCACTCTCAGAGGTTCAAATGTAGTTCAGAAGTCATATTTTGTTTGTCGTTCTTCAGATGCATAATGGCAATTCCCTTTTCTAGCTTAATGTATTTTTGAATAGATGTCTGATACCCAAGACTTTTTTGGTAGAAAGTGGTTGGAGTGGATGATTTTCAATGCCCATTCAATGACATACTTATCTGCAGACTGTAAATTCTTGAGGGTACCCCTAATATTAGCACCTTAATTGTTAGCACCTCATCATATTTAGGCTTCTCACTCCCAGGACCAATTAGAATAAAATTATTGAATAACATGAGTTTAGTCCATTCACCCCACGGTGCTAGAAAATGACATCACCTTGCAGTTAATTCAGAGGCAGAACCCTAAGGAACAGACGGTGCTTTTGTGTCTTCTGTCATCAGTTTTGCCCCTTTGTACTGTGACTCTGTGGTAGTGCTTGAAAAACACACATTGTGTAACTGTACTTGGAATTTCTCCAAAGTTAGCAAGCTTCACAAGTAGAAGCACCACTGATTCCTTTGTCCTGGTATTGTTTTTGGAGGGAAGGAGAGCAGGCTGAATCAAAGATGGAATTTCTAAATTTATACAGATGAACTTGATCTGATTGTATGAAGGAAGTTATTTTAGAGCATTTCCTTTATTTTTCTTAAAAGAGTAGCCTAAAAGAAACTTTTACAGGGATCTTTTCCATATTCTGGTTTTGTTTAGCTGTCATCTGCTGTCAAAGGTGTTCAAAAGGACCTGAACTATGAGTTGTGGGACTGTGGTAAACTGCCTCCTTTGGAAGATTTTTAGAAGCCTGTCTTTGAAGGTTTGGCCTTTAGCCTATGAAGGTCAAAACACATTTGGGAACTTATATTATTTGTCACCAGAGAGAGGCTAGGGTAAACCTAGAAGCACATTTCTCTTCAGAATCCACATGATTAAAATTAAAATAGTATGTCTGGTATGTATACAGAAAAAACCCACTGGATTTTCTTCTGTATTTTCAAATAGATCCAGCAGCCAATTAATCCAAAATAACATATATAACGTGTGTAATATGTTTGTATAAATGTGTGTATATATATCTGTATATAAAACACATATGCAAAATTTCCATGTCAAGAGACAACAGCATTAATATATTAGCCCAACAGAATTCTGTAGGCCAAGTTCTGATTCCATAGGTTTAAAGCTGGGAAACTTGTGTAGCCAGCTCCACTGGAAATGATGATTCTGAGATTTTTTATCTACAAGTTAAAAAAGTAACTTTGTCATAGGCTATGGCTACAGAACTGATAAAAAAAATTCAGCACAAGAATGCTTCAGATGCACCATTCATATACAGAGCAAATTTTAACATTCAAATTTGATATCCAAAACACTGACAGAAAAGGATGAACTGATCCATGACAGAAAAAAATAGACAATTATTCCACAAAAAGAATTTTTAGCATCATTGTCAATCACTCATTTTCAATCCTGCTAGGACTTGTAGGAGAATATAAAGTCCTGTAAAATAAATATCCTTGCATTTTAAAGCAGCCAAAAATTTTATTGAAAATTTAGAACTAGATTTATTAGCATGAAAGAAACTTGAGGGATGTGAAGTTGTTCCAATTCTTCATTAATTTTCTGTTCTATTCAGAAAACTACTAAAAGGATATGGTAAACCCAAATATTTCTTGTACTTTTATAGATACTATGAGCTGAAACTATTCAAAACTCTGGATCTGATTCTCCATATAGCCACATATTAAAAAAAAAAAAAAAAAAAAAAAAAAAAAAAAAAAAAGATCAGGGAGAAGGAAAATTCTTCTTAAACTTATCCATAATATTTGTCATAAAATGTAATCTAGGATATTGGACTGCATGCAAGAACTATTGAGTCACTAACACAGATAGAAGATTTGTTTTATATTACCTACTCTATCATTTGTCTCCTGTGTAGTACAAGAAAGTCACTTCCTTTTGTCTGTCTTAATCCTCTTTTTCCCCTTGTCTTTTCTATATGGAATATAGACTTCTAGATATTAAATTGGCTGGCTATATTTTGATATGCTAATATCAGCCCTAGGACTCCAGGTGCTGGATCAAACTCATCACACCTGCATGATTTGAAACACTCCTCCACTAAGAACATGCTCTAAAAATATACATTTGGTTTTGTTTGTTTTCTAGAATGACCTGGTACTAGTACTCTGTATGTACACTAGGCCTCCTTTGGATGTCTGCATTTATTTTTGTTGGTTTTTTCCCAAAGGAAAATGTAAGTCCATTGAATAACACTGAGATTCACATCTGGCATTTTTGACAGAGATTGTACAGTATTGACAACATTCATATAAGATGGAAACATGAAGAATAAAATTTACTAACAGCTAATTAAACTGATCACGAGAAATAATTTCTCTTAAACAAATCAGAGGGTCTTATTCCCTTCTCACTCCCTCCCTTCTCTCCCTTCAGAGAAGAATCACCATTGCACCTCTGGAAAGAGGTCTAGCGTTCACACTTCATCAAAGGAGGATCAAACATCTTAAACTGTTCCTTTCGAAGTTAATAGTTTCCAGACTACCATTAGTAGTTTCTTTTAAGTGAGAAAAATCCCAGTACTGAAAATAAAAGCCAATATCCAAATATTGCAAAAATTTTGTCTATAATACCTAGGAGACAACTTTATTGGGACTTAAAAACTGTAGTAGAGAAATCCTACAGAATTTTAATTGTATTGGGTCCTGTTTAACATCTTTATTGACAATCCAGGTGTAGGGATTGAGAGCACCCTCAGTAGATTTGCAGATGATACTAAGATGGGTGGGAGTGTTGATCTCTGGAGGGAAG
>VZUI01053910.1:0-15662 GCA_013401135.1 Cettia cetti
TTACAGGTTTTATACTTTCAGAATCCCTTGCTAGGAAATCATATCTGCAAGGCCTTCCTGCCTCATCCTCCCCAACAGTGATGATTACTTCCGTAAAATAAAATCATCTTCAATCCTCAGTACATCCAAGCCGCACTAATACCTACCCTGGAACATCTGTGAATAAGGTGATTTAAAATTGAATCAATGAGAAGTAAAGAAAAAAACATAAATGTAGTTATGAAACTTGCTTGAACTTCTTTTTTTATCGATACTCCTATCACCTGTTGAGTCAGGGATCACTCACTTCCCATGTCTGAGTGTTACATGCATGTTTACATTTGCTTTTTGCCTTGTAATTGTAAATTTGCCACCTCCAGAGATCCTACTCACAACCTTCATTTTGATCTTGGAGTTAAACTATCCATTGCACAGGTATTTTATCTATTTTCCATTACTGAGGTTTTTTTCTTTGTTCCAATTCTGATTTTTAATGGCTATTTAGGCAAAGTAAACTTCACTTTTAACTAAGTTTTGTCGACAATGATTATTGGCTAAAAAGAGATTAACTCCCTGTTCCTGACATACCACTGCTAAATTGTGTTACAGAACAGGGACTCCTGTCCCTCAATCAATAGAACAGGTTGTATTTCTTTAAAAGGCTGAAATAAAATGCAAATACAAGGGTAAGAAAACTTTCTCTATAGTAAATAATTTTTACTGTAGCATAATAATATTCTCCAGTGTGATTTTGCCTTCTTTGGCAAAACCAGATACTTTTCCTTCACCTTCCCGGTCCTATTGTAGTGAAGAGAAAAATGAGAATGCATATTTTAAATAGACATTTTCTCAGTGACTCATGGGTATTTGTTATCTTGCAGATCTTTTTACCAAGGAGCTGATGGTGAGGTTGCAGGTTGTGATGCTGCTGCTAAAGTGACGTTTCTCTTTCAAACGTGCCAGTTACAGGAAAAGCACCATATATAAACAGGATTTAAAATGCTTGCAATGACTGGGAACAATGGGAAATGCCAAAGGAGTGGAGCAAGATTACATCTCCTATGTCTATAACACAACTAATGTTCTCAGCAATGCTCAAATAGATGGATTGAGTCTTGTTCCTTTGATGGATGCACTTCTCCTTCCATGGGTTTTGGCCAAAGGAGAACTCTTCTGGTTCTGTTGGCTGGGGGTGCAGTGACATCTTGTAACTGCCCGGCTAATTACAGCTGGGACTTTCACAGGCTCTCTCCCATTAGCTCTAGCAGTGAGGAATTCCTACTGCAGCACTTGCCTTTTCCACTTCCAGCATACCCCCTTCCATCAGAGCATGGGGCAAACGTTCTCAAACATAGAGAGACAAAAAGTGACTTGCTCATGCTGATACATTCCTTAGAATATAAAATCGTATTTTGAATTAAATTTTAATTAATTAATGATCACATCTCATCTAAATAGACCATCCTGGGGTTTTTTAACACTGTGCCCCATCTAGCCATTATGCCAAAAGAACTACATCTGGTAGTTACTGAATGGACTAAAATTTATTTCTTATATAATATTGAAGAGTTAACAATGCTATAGATTTGACAAACACATCAAAAAGAAAACTGCTTTTTCAGCTGTATTGTAAATAATAGCTAATCTAAGCAAGCAGGACTCTGCAGGTTTTGCATGATTTGTAAACAGTGGCTTGAAAAGGTTTTCTACGTATTAAAACTTACCAACAGTATTGTAATGATTACAAAATTCCCATTTTAAGCAAAAAGGCACTGAGGCACCAGAGTTCTTAGAAGTTTATGTTACCTTTTTTACACCTTATACTTTCTCACAGTAAGTCAAACTGTATAAATGAAGGCTACATCAATTTACAGCCTTTGATAGCTGAGGAAGCTGTTGTACACTCAGATGGGCAGCAGAATCAAGTTCTGAACAGGTTGTGCAGGTGCCTTGGAGAGCAGAACGGTAAGATAACTGCAGTAATTGGCAATCAAGATACTTATTCAATGATTGTTCTCTATCTCCAGGCTTAAGAAAAAGCAATGGCTTTTCATCTTGTAAACTTCACTTAGTTTTCTTCTTGTTGATGAAGAAAGGAATTCTAAACCACCCTACATTCTTCATTTACAGATCCTGACTCTCAGAACATCAATTAAAGCTTTCATGACTTTGGAATTCCACCAAGAAGCCTTTGTATTGAGTACCCTTTTCACTGTTCTTTTATACTCCTACTTTAACTAAAGCCAAAACAAGTGTGTTTATGTCACACAGTCCTTTTGAACTTCTACTGCTGTCTTTTAAAGTCCAAACATTGACAGCTAATTGCTTTCAAAGATCAAGGGTCAAGGGAACTAGTAGTGAAGTCAATAGCATTTCTATTGATTATGTCCCAAAACTGCCTCACCTAATTGGAAACACTTGGCTAGTAAGTTGTGTCTTTAAATAACCTCCTTTAAGATCACAGGCTGTGGAGATGCCTGTGGTCCCCTGATATGCATCTGGAGTCACATTTAACACTGACATTTTTTGTTTCTGAAGTTTCTTTTGATTACAGTTTGAGCATCTAAAGGGATGTGACCCTGTCCACAGCTTCCAGCCAAGAGGACCAGAGCACGCTTTTACATCTGTGAACAACAGGTAGAGTGCTTTCCCTCAGCTGGAGTGGGATGAACTTTCAGGAAAGTTCTTGTATTTAACATTATCTAACAACTACATGGCCTCAACAAAGAGGGGATTTTCCTTTGTTTTATAAGGGAGAATATAGGCAGAAGGAAAACAATTGCTTAGATCTTGACTTGAATGCTGACACACAGAGTTGAATCCATGGAAAGCAACTAGAAAATACAGCTGTTGTTTGGAAGCGAAGCTAGGAAAGAGCCTGAAGCTTCACTGCACTGCGTAGTAAGAAGCCTGAAGCATTTGCATCTCAGCAAAAGAATTGATCAGTGTACAAATTTGCTGTATAAATTCTTTTAAGCTTCTTTTTAAGGCACATATTTGTATATGAACTTTCTGAATTCTTGCCTGATTTACACATTTTCTCAATTACATGAACTTGAAACATATTGCTTAATACATTATAATTCTTTTTACTCTGTGACAAGATGGTATAATCTTTTAAATTTTAGAGGACTTAATATCCCCTATGCTGCTGGTTAACACCATACCGGTTATTGTCACTGTCCAGTGATCCGGTTAGGATCACTGGAAACCCGATCCATATGTGGGATTGTGCTCACTGATGTTCACATTGGGCCTTACAAACTGTGTACTGACTGCATGAATTACAAATAGAAGGTAAAAATTAAGCAGGAACTCTACATGATAATTTGACTGGTAACCATCCTAAGTGAGGAGCATGCAGCATATTTGATTATTCCTGAACAAAATTACTTACTAAGAAGACACTGCATTCACAGAACATTGGATTCCTCCTTTATCCCACACAGATTAATACCTTCTGAGTCAGGCTTATGCCTGGTTCTGGGAATGAGGAAACAAAAGTCTTATGGTGACTCGTTTTGCACAAACTGTTTGTTTTCAGAGTAAGTGTTTTTTACCACAGGGTGAAATGAAAACAGCTGCCAAGTGCAATTTGATTCAAAAAGGCAGTGGCCACTGGTCACAGCCCAGATGTTGTTGGCCCTGCAAAGCCCTGACCTCTGTTGTGCTGCAGCCCTTCAGCACATTCGTGTTCCTGAACCTTTAACACTGAATTGTGACCTTCACAAGCACCACCGTGTTGGATCTGAGTGGCAAAGAGCAGCTCAGCCAACCAGGCTCCTCACCCTCTCTACACTCTGCTCGCTACAGCTTGTAGACAAACCCACCACATGCCTTTAGTAGAGCTGAGCATAGCATGGTGGATTCTGCACTGCCTGTGCTGTTGAGCTCCCAAATATATCAGAGGGCTTCCCACACACTGTGGATATTGGGGCCATCTCACTGCATGGTTACAAGTATTCAATGTGGATGATGTGTAAGTCCTAAGCAGATCAGGTCTGCTTTTACCTATCAAATTGAGGGATTGAGCCTTTGAAGACAGGATTCTGTGCATCAGGTGTGACGTAGACAGTGCAGCTCACCAGGCTCCCCTAGTCTCCTGTTTTGAATAAAAACAGGGAACTTCAGGTCACTGTTCACCTGACCCAGTTTAGATCTGCCAGCACCCAGTGAGTGCACCAGAGCTGACACAATGGGAGGCTCAGGCTATGCTAACATCCCGAGCTGACTCAGGTTTATCAGATGAAGCCCAACCCGGAGTCTGGGTGTGGTATGCTGGACTTATATGTGCTATAAACTGCTTCTGAACATAAAAGGGACATTTCCCTTCCACACCCTCACACTAGCCCATGATCCAGGGCTGATCTCTGGGCTGATGGGCAGCTCACCTGCCAGGGACTAATTTAGAATGTCGAATGTCTTAGTTGCCTGCTTTGGAGGTGCTGCCTTCTCTCTGTCTGATACCTTGGTATTCAGCAGGGAAATTAAAGGAGATTAAAATAATGAGGCTATTTCGTATCCTTCTCCAGATGAACCCATTCTGAATCAGATCTCATGGAATTTTCTAATGAGTCTTTTAAAATTAACATGCTCAGTTCAAGTTTAGAAGAGTTAATAAAAGGTGGACATTCTTCATGAGAAAGGGCCTCTGGTTACTACAAACTGAGCTTTTCCCAAAGGCCATATTTCTTTTAGATTAAAATATAAATAAATAAACCACATTCTGATCTTCACTGTTTAACACCAGTAGTACAAGCTTTGCTGAGCTTCCTTTGAAGAGAAAACACATACCTGAATTCAGGTCAGGTCACTCTGAGAAGGAAGGTGACGCCAGTCTCCTTTTCCCTGTTGCAGTGCAGTGTCGCTGTGTTATTTCTGCTGGTGTTTGCAATTAAATGGATCAGCCCTCCCTGAGATCCTCTCATCTCTTGGGTGAAAAACAATAGAAAAGAAAAATAATTTCTTCCTTCAAAGCATCCTGAGAGTTTCTGCTCCTGGTGCTTGCCCTGTGCTCTTCACCCAAAGACAAAACCAAATGGCCTCAGTAAATGCAAACGAAACCTCATTGAAATTTAAAAGCTGTGTGGATGAGGCAACTGCGGACATGGGGACAGTGGTGGACTTGACAATGCTGGGGGAATGGTTGAACTCGATGAGCTTAGAGAACTTTCCCAACCTAAAAAATTCCATGATTATGTAATTCTGTGGTTATGAAATCGCATCTCTCCAGCACAGTGAGTGAGCAGGGTCAGTGGTGGTTCTGACCCCAGGGAAGGGAGCAGTGGGTGTGGACAGCCCCAGGTTACTGAAGGGATGGGGCAGCCCCGAAGAAGAGGGAGGTGAGGAAACAGCACTGAGTGACCCGTGCAAGCAGGGGAAGCCTGGTGTGTGGGAGTGCTCCAGCCAACACTTCCAAACAACCAGTGGAGCAGAGACATCATATCCATGGGACACACAACCAAAAAACACAAGGAATCAATACAATTTCCCCCTCACCTGGGCACCTTGGAACCTCCTCTGCTACAGGCAGCTGTCATTTCAACTTTATATTCATTACTCGTTGGGTACATAGGGAAAGACAAGTTTTGCTTTTCCCAATTAAAAGGAATGGGGGGAAAAAAGGAAGAAAAGAAGTGGGGAAGGAAATTTTATTTCCAAGCTTCTAAAAGATTCTTACAAACCACAGAGAGTTAAAAAAAAAAAAGCATATATATATATAAAAATATATATATATAATTGACAGGATCCTGTTAAGCAATTCTTCACATTATCTAATGGTAATAGGAGATACCATGTAACCATATATGCATTTCCCTGTAATCTTGATCACTGCCAACAGCTTACAAAACTCTTCTCAGACATTTCTCCTAGACTGTACAGATTTCTTTTCTCAATAGCAAAGGAGAAGAAAAAATACAAATTCAGAAAAAAAGATAAAAAGAAAACTCTCTTAAGCAAGGTCTTCCAGGTTGGGCTGGGTGAGAGCCAAGTTTAATACCTCCTGCATGGCTGCGGGAGCTCCTTCCTAGCCTCTCCGTGGCACAGAATTGCCTCTGGCACCTATTACTCCCCACCATCCCACCCATAATGCCCCGTGTTACCCTGCTCCCATCCTGCCCAGGGTCTCATCACTTCAAAGGAGCCCTAGCCCTGCCCAGTTGCACCCTCAGCACTGCTCCTCCCTCCCACCTGCCCATCAATCCTAACCTCAGTCTTTATTTGTTAGGACTTCCTAACACCTTTGCCCATCCAGAAGTTAACCCTAGACCTCCATCCCCACCAGCAGCACAGCTGCCAGCTCAGCATGCTATTCCAAGCACCCCTGCAACAAGAATTCCAACTGCTGGGGATATGACGAAATTCATGCTTGACTTTTCAGGATTTAGCTCCCACATCAGGAAGGCATGGGCCCATGGACAGAACCAAATGCTCCAAACCAGAAAGGACCTCAGCAAATAAAGGCATCTGAGAGAGAGAAATGGAGCTGGGGCAGGTCCATGTGCTCCAGATTCTTCCTCACCCTGAAATGTCATGGCAGCTTTTGTAGGTTGTCAAGAAAGTAAACAAAAACCCAGCGGTACCTGGATCTCCTGTCCCACCCCCCAAGAGTTTCTTAAAAATATAATGTCCAGCTTAATTGAAGTCAACAGATTTTAAAATCCACACAGGTGTCAAAAAAGAGACAAAAATTTGCTTGTTCCTGTTCTTGCAGCAAAACCAACCCCAACTCAAGCCTCAGAGGCAGCGGGCTTAAGGCAATCTCTTGTAGGGTTGTGTCTCCCCATTTCAGAGGTCCAAGGGGCTCTTTGGATCCCATTCCTAGCAGGGAACCCTCATTGGGGACCTAACAATTCTCACTGTCACCAGGCATCCTTCATCCCAGGGATGCTGCTACATAGAGCTGATGGAGGATGGCTCAGCCCCGGGCACCCCCACTTGTTCCTACACAGCTCAAAAGCCAGGCAGGGATTAGTCATATACTACCTTCCTCCTTCTCCTCCACCTCCTCATCTGCTACACCTTATGTGGGAAACAGGCAACCACACACACCCCAGCCAGCTGTGTGAAAGAACATATATATTCAGCACGCACTCAGTACAGTATAGCAACAAAAGCTACCACCATTTCCTTAAAAAACCAACAAAACACCAACTTCAAAACAACCACGAAAACTTCCAAATCCTTCCCACCCCGCAGCATTGATCCTTGGCCATCTGGGCCCAACAAGCCACCAGTGGCAAGTGACCCCAGCCCCATGCCATCCCTGCCTGGCAAGGCAGAGAGGGTGGCCCCAGATCTCTGGCAGCATCTCCTGCCTCAGCATCCAACTCCTGTGGTACTGAGGGTGCTCCCACCAGAGGGGCTGGGCCAGAAGTTTGCTGTGGTGCTCGCCTGTGCAGTTATTTGGGGGACACACACACCAAAGAAAATGGGATAAGCTCTGGCTTACAGAACAGGGAAATTGCCACAGCCTCATTGGGGATGGACACAGCCCTAGGAATGTGACAGGGAGGAGAGGGGGATTCCATTGCTGATCCTGGGGGGTTCAGGGGATGAGGCCGAAGAGAGGGAAGTACTGGCACAGTGGTGGGGCTGGGAGCTGGCAGGGTCCTTGCTGCTGCACACAGAGGAGAGGTAGATCAGCTTTGGAGACTTCTTGCCTTGGAGAATGTCTTTGAGGACACCAGCTTGGTTCCTGGGTGGAAGAGCCTGCTTGCAGGGTCTGAATGCCTGCGCTTGCCTTCTCCCAAGGCAAAGGTGTCTTGGAGTCTCTTCATGCTGCTGGAAAGCTCTCAAAACTTGTGCAGCAACTTCCCTCAAAACTTTTTACTCTTGAAACTGCCTCCACAGCTGCTGCAGGCAAAACCCCGGCAGCTGGGGACAAGCCTAGAGGTGACAGCAGTGACACGTGGGGCAGGAGGGACCCTGGCTCCCTCCTCTTGCGCACCTGGTTGGACACCAACCCTGACCCCAGCCCCTCTCCCTGCCCTGCCACACCAGTCTGCTGCCACCCCTGCTCCATGTGCCATGGGGATAGTGTGTGTGATGCTCTCCGTCCTCCCCCTCCCTAGGTCCCCATCCCCAGCGTCCCCTCTGCCATTAGTCTTGCTGTTCATTCATCTCCATGTCTGACACCAGGATGTTCTTCTCAGCAGATTCACTGGGGTTGGAGCTGGTGCGACTGTACCGAGCGCTCTCAAAGGCGCTGTGCTCTGCACTCCGTTGACGCTTGTACAGGAAGAGGATGACCCCCAGCACAGCGCACAGTGCCAGCATCGACAGCACAACTACTGCAATGACTGTTGTGTTCTCTGGCAAAGCTGCAGAGAAGAAAGGCTGTTGAGAGGCAGACAGATGGCTCCTGTTTCCTTTCTCAGCCTGCAGGAGAGGCTGGTGCTGGTGGGGTCCAGCCAGACCCATGTTTCTGGGCAGTCATTTAATCATAGAATGTCCTGAGTTAGACGGAACCCACAAAGGCCACCAAGTCCAGCTCCTGAACCTGCACAGGACACCCCACGAATCCCACCCTGTGCCTAAGAGTGCTGACCAAACACTTGAGCTGTGGCAGTCTTCGGGCTGACCACTGCCCTGGGGAGTCTTGTTTCCCCCAGACCCAGGTGGGTCAGAGCAGGAATGAGATTGGCTCAGTAGGTTGAGCATGATGCTAGTAACATCAAGGTTGTGGATTTGATTCCCATATGGGTCATTCACTTAAAGAGCTGGACTTGATTCTTGTGGGTCCCTTCCAGCTCAGCATATTCTGTGACTCTGCAAATCTGCTTTGCTGTTTTGGGGACATCTTGCCCATGGCAGACCTCCTGGAGCTGGGAAAACTCCCTATTGTCTTTCCTGGTGCATATAAACATTTAGCAGCTTCCTGGGATGGATCTTTGGGATCCCACCAGCAGACATGCTGGCCATCCACCAAACTGACCAGGCAGTGTGGGCACAAGAAGGAGAGTGGGGCAAGCAGCTGGACAGACACACACCTTCATGGAAGGAAGGCTCCTGCTGCTGAGGAGTCCTAAGCCAAGGCGAAAGTCACTTGGGAATGTCATTCCCCACCCACAGACCCAAATCCTTTGGTTATTTACACAAGCCAGGCTGTGGCACAAGCTCCCCGTCCCAGTTTCCAGTCCCAGTATTGTGCCCAGGCCCATGGTGCCACTCACCTGCCCTGGAAAAGCTGCTCTCCTCCACTGCAATGGCAACACAGACAGGTGAGTGCATAGCCATGACACCCTCCCATCTTCCCACCACCAACACCACTGGACCGACACCCTGCACTGCTCCCAGTGCTGCACCACACAGGAAATGGGTGATGAACAGCTGGGGTGGTCTTCTGGCTCTGCTCCACCACTGTCCCACTGGCCTCATCCTGCCTCAAGGAGCTGACCCAGCTGCTGAGACATACATGGCCCATCACCAAGCCAAATGGGGATCTGCAGACCCCAACACCAACTCATACAAGCCCCTGCACTGGAATTATCCAAAACCTGTGGCTGGTGCTGCCAGTGTGACAGCTCTGCCATGCAGCACCCTGCACAGCCCCCAGCTCACCCTACATCAGCCCAGAAGTATAGGGCAGCAGAGGGAGCCCTACCTCGGGGGATCTTGCAAATGACGCCCATGGTTACATTTGTGCAGGAGCCTAGATGCCACATGCCATTGCTACTCTGGATCCAGTAGCAGCTGTTCTGGCTAAGCATGCTGGGCCCTGTGTCATGCTGGCCCCAGTTGGAGTAGTTCACAGCAGTGTTGTCATGCCAGACCAAGGTGCCACCTGGGAAATAGGAGAATTAGGCTTGAGGAGGCTGAAGAGGACACCCCACCTTTGCCCAGTTCAGAAAGTACAAGGAGGTGTGACAGGGCTCTGGGCAACTTGGTCTAGTGGAAGATGGCCCTGCCCATGGCAGGGGGTGGAACTGGATGGGTTTTAAGGTCTCTTCCAACCCAAACCAGTCTGGGATTCTATGGGTTTGATTCTTTGGTGGGGAGGTGTGGTGAGGAGGACCAGGGGCTACAGTGCACCTTCTTGAATCTGCAAGCTCTAGTGCCTTGGAGAAGGCTTTGGGTTTCCTATCCCACCAAGCCAGAGGAAGACACACGCAGTATGTCCAGCATGGCCTGAGACACTGGTGCGCCTGGTCACAGTATGGCATGAGCCTTCCTTGGTGCCACCACCAAGAACTTCCTCTGCTCACTGCAGACCTGGTGGGAATTCATGGTGATGCCTGGGGGAGTATCTCAAACCTCTTTCTTTCCTTTGTACCTTTAGGGTTGAAGGTCATGCCTAGCCAGGCCCCCTTGGAAAGCCCCTCGTACGCCTGGAGATGCTCCCACACAAAGACGTTCTCCATCTCATCTTGGATGGACAACACTGTGCCGCCAACTGCAGAGGAAGAACTGTCATGGAGAAGCCCAGAACTGAGAGGATTGAGTTAGGGAGCAGCAGTGTCCAAGAGGACAAAGTTGAGGACCCACCCATGAACCACATGATAATTGGGGAACCAGAACACAGAACAGCAAGGAGACAATGGCTGACCAAGGCTGGACACACACACAGGGACAAGGGAGCTCTGCTGCACCCACAAACATCCTGAGGATCTCACTCTCTACAATTTCCAAGGATGCATCACCCTCCTTTACCACCCCAGCCCCCTCATACCTTTCTGGCACCTCCTCATGGCATCCTTCTGCCCAAGAGTGATCTCCATGTGGAAGGTGTAGCAGTGGTCCCGAAAGGGGATCCAGGATGAGTCCTCCACCGATTTGGGACAGCTACCACTGTAGCTCCACTTGTGTGTGTAGGGGTGACCTGGGGAGCACATGGTACATTAAAGGTGTCATGGGGTACAGGATGTTGGGGTCCCACAGCACACTGGGGCACCCAGACTCACAAGGACATGCTCCATAAAGTCCCTGGTGGGATGCCATCTCCAATCCTTGGTCACACCCCACCCAGACTACCCCAGGACCCCTGGCCAGCACCTCTTTGGAGCTGACAGATGCCCCCCTGCAGCTTGGTGTCGCAGCCAGCTGTGCGCCAGCTCCCGTCTGTATCCATGTAGGAGCAGCCGGTGATCTGCTGGGGCTCCCCATCCTGCCAGTTAGTGTAGATGAGGTTCTCCTCCGTCAGCCATGAGTAGCTCCGGCCTCCCTGGAAGACCACAGGGAAGAGATGCCTGGGGGGGCTGCTGTGATCCCTCTGGGGACCCACGCACCAGGTGTCTGCCCCCTTCCCTCACCTCATCGTTGGCCAACCCAATCCAGAGCGGAGCCCGCAGGCTGCTGACAGCTTGCGTAAGGAAGGCCTGGCTGTAGGGGTTGGGGATGGTGGCCAGGGTGGCATTGAGGGTCTCGCAGAGCAGCAGTGCCTCATGCCACCTGAGGGGTTTCTGCAGGATGCGGTAAGTGCTGTTGTGGTAAAAGAGGGTGCCGGTAGGAGAAGGGGGGAATGGTGCCTCCACAGGGCTCAGGGACGGGTCTGGAGGAGCAAAGAGACATGGTCAGAGGGCACAAAGGACACTCCTGCATGCCAGGTGGGTCACCCCCTTGTCCATCCCTACTCAGGCCAGGCTGTCCCTGGCAGTATTGTGCTAGTTGCAACCTGACAACATCCTGGTGCAACTGGGGAGGGCAGAGGGACATCCCCAGGGATGACAAGCAGTGACACCCTAGCACCATCCCCACCTGGGAGAAGTCCACCAGGATGTATGTCCCTGTGGGACACACTGAGCCAGGCTGGTGTGCACAGGTTTGGGACTGTCCCACAAAAGGCTGGGACCAGGGACCCACCTGCCCAAGTTAAGTCTGTCTCCCCAACTCTCCCCAAACTAAATCCATCGCTCCAAGTTCCCCAGTCCCACCACAGCATGGGGCACCAGAATGCCAGTGGCAGATCCCCAGCCAAGAGAGCTGGGGCTGTCCCCTTATCCCCCTCCTACCTATGCTCTGCTGGCAGACATAGCCATGTTTCTCCTCCAGGCAGCTCCGGTCATCCCAGCGTCCCGTAAAGAGAGGGGGTGAGCCATGCCACACCACAACACAGTTGGTCTGCACAGCCAAGCCACAAGGTCAGCACTGCCCTTAGCACTGTGATCCTACACCACAGAGATCCCCATGCCAGAAACCCCCACCCTGCAGGGCTGCATCCTAAGCTGCCCTTGGAGAGCCACCCCAGCCTGCTAAATCCTTCCTTTTCCAAGGCTGGGCCTGGTGCTGAGACCTTCCTGGGGGATGGGGGTGCTATGGGGAATCTCCCTCACCGGCTTGTCACGGGGGCTGGAGGAGCTGCAGCCTGAGGGCTCTCCAGGTGCCCAGCTCACATGCCGCAGTGGCTCCCCCTCCACCCACTGGAACTCCCCCTGGGTATCGTGCAGGCCAATCCAGAGGTCAAAGGAGATGTTGGGCAGCATGGATGTGATGAAGGCTGCAAGTGACAGGTGAGATGCTGAGGAACACCCCTGACAGGTAGAACTCTTGGTGGGATGGTGGGGCAGAGGAGACCTACCCTGCTCCAGGGGGCTGGCAATGGTGGCCAGGATGGCGCCTTGGCTCTCGCATACCTGCTTCGCCTCTGGCCACTTCACTATCTCGCCTTTGTTGTGGCCATTGAAGCTGAAACACTGCACAGGCACGGGCACAGAATAGGCCAGGAGGTGCAGCTGCCCCCAACCCTGAGCCCTGCACCCTCCCCACCCAGCCACCCTCTGCAGCCCCATTCTGCCCCAATGGTCCTTCTCCCCTGTACATGATCATGCCTGTCACCATCCAACCCCTCCACCCCTCCGACATCTCTCCTGGCCAACCTGTGCATACACCTCACCTTCCCCATCTCACAGCAAATCTACCAGCATCCCTGTAAATGCATCCCCCAGCACTCCCCAAAAAACACGTGCAGGCATCCCTCTCCATCATGACATTTTGCAGCCATCCCCTCTGTGCCTCTGCAGGGCTGGTGGAAGACCAGGAAGTAGACATCATCTCTCCATCCTGCCATCCCCTCTCCCATCCTGCCATGCCCTCTCCCATCCTGCTGTGCCCTCTCCCTCCAGTGGTACCTTGCTGAGGAAGGGCACCCAGCCTTCGGGACAGCCCCCACTTGTGGCAGCAGGTACTGGGGAGAGGGAAGGCTTCACAGCTGTCCCGTTGCTTCGCTTGCAGATATAAGGCAGCGCTGTCATGCACTTCTGGTCCCCCCAGCCCTCTGCGGGGAGGGACAGGCTGGGCATGATGTCCCTCTGCACCAGTACCACTGCCCCAGCCCCTCAGAGACCCATGCAGAGCCCTGCCCTGCCCTCACCTCGGCTGGCTGTCATGTACACACACTTCCTGTCCTTGCTGATGGGACGAGGCTTGCCTGGTGCCCAAGAGACAAAGTTGAGGAGGGACCCATCAGACCACCTGGAACAGCATCAGGAGGAGCATGAGGCTGAGCAGTGACTTGGTGAATGGGACCACTTGAATGCCCTAACTGGGAGCATGTCCCACCACTGCCCTCTTGGGTGAGGAATCTCCAGCCCAGCACTCCAGGATGAGACCCCTGAGATGCAGTTGCTGAGTCAGCACTCTGAGAGGTGGGGACAGTAATGTAAGGACATGCAGGGACATAGTGGTGTGGGAATGTGGTGGGGACCGTAGCATGGGGACATCCAGGGATACAGTGGCTGTCTGTGACTTACTTGAACCTCCCGTCGCTCTCGTAGGTGTGCAGCCCAATCCACCAGTGCTGCTCCTGGCCCCTGGAGAACTGCACACCCAGAGAGTACATATCAGTCCCCTACAGGGACTGGGGGGTCTTTGGGGCCAACTGAGGCTGCCATGGGGATCAGAAACCCTTCCCCAACTTACAAAAGCAAGGCAAAATCACTTTGCTGAGCCCCAAAACCACCTCCAGGCATCAGGACCAGCCACCACACAAGTCCATCATGACCCCAGCAAACCCCAACACACCCAGATATTGTCCCTCGAGAAAAGGGTGAAAGAAGACAAGGAAGAGCAGCTCACAAGGCAGCAGAGCCCACTGGTGGCTCAGGAAGTTCCTGTCCCCCGGTACCTTCTTCAGGTTCTGGCCCAGGAAGTGCAGCTCGGCCTCACTGTGCACTGATGTTAGCTCAGCCTGGAACCAGCTGCAGATGCGCTGTGCCTGTAGCCATGTTGAGTGGTGTTCAAAGAATTTGTACTCGGCCTCCTGGTACTTCACCCACTCTTTGCTGCCTGCAGGCAGGGACCAGTGTCACACTGAGGCTGACAACCCTGCCATGGTCACCCGACCTTTGGTCCCTGCCTGTTGGGCTGCTTTGTTTTTGTCCCTCTCCTGCAGTGGAGCTGCAGCAGGATGCCTGGGTTCCCCTCCCCTCCCACAACCCAGGATCTATCCTCCTCCGAATAACACTGCAGCAGACACCCATTGAAGACATCAGGTGGTCTATGCAAGACCTGAAGTTGGGTCAGGAGAGGTTGAGGTTGGGTATCAGGAAAAGATATCCACCCCAGAGGGTGGCCAGGCCCTGAACAGGCTTCCCACAGCAGTAACTATGGCTCAAAGGCTGCCAGAGCTCAACATTTGGACAACACTCTCAAGCATAGGGTGGGATTGTTGGGATGCAGGGCCTGAAGCAGGACTCAATGGTCCTTGTGGGTCCCATCCAACTCAGAATATTCTGTGACTGTGTCAAAAGACTGTGGCCAAGACACCTTGGGTCGTGATCTCCGGCTCCTTCACATCGGCACCTGGAGAAAGGGCAAGGAGAAGTTGTCAGTGAGGTACAGGCTTCTCCACAAACCATCCATGGGCTACAACGGCAGGATGCCCCTTCTGAATTCTCCTGGAAGTGAGAACATCTCTCCCAGTCCCTGAATTAGGAAACACCCTCCCTCCCCCCAAGAATTCTACCACCCCACCGCCCATGCTCCTCCAGGTCAGTCACAGCTGATGGGTTTGGGGACCCTTTTGCCAGTACCTCTGGGCAGTTTGCAGATCCAGTCCAGCTGGGCTTCACACTGCATCGGCATCCACTGCAGGGAGGCCAGATCCAGCACTGCGCAGCTCCGGATGTCATCATCATCATAGTTACTGCGGTCAAAGTTGTGGTAGAAAAACTGGCAGTTGAGAGAGATGGGCAGTGTTGAGCATTTCCACCAGCACCAGATTTGTCCCTCTCACAACCCAAATGCCCCCTGGACTCACCCCCAGCCCATCGCTCCACCTCCAGCTCTGGTCGCCAGCAGGGTCCCGCCGATTCAGGCCAATCCAGAACCAGTGCTGCTCGTAGAGTTCCGGTTCTGACTCCCTATGGGGAGCCAGGGGTACAGGTAAGTACGCGACTCCCTTCAAACCAGAGGGGTTCATATTTACATAAAAATATATATTTATAATCAGGGCTTTTTCTGTTTGTTTTCAAAGCCTGCCATCCCCACATACCTGAAGGTAGGAACTGGGATAACAGACATGCTGTCTCAGGGTTGGCACTGCTTTAAACACAAGCTCCATTCCCAAATTACACTGAACTTCCTGCACATCTCCCACATCAGCCATACCAACTCATGCACTTTCTGTACACCAGCCTGTACTCAGAGAGATCCATCCATCCATCCATTCGTCCATCCATCCGTCCATCCATCCATCCATCCATCCATCCATCCATCCATCCATCCATCCATCCATCCATCCATCC
>VZUI01053911.1:0-27282 GCA_013401135.1 Cettia cetti
TGGACAATTCAACCCCAAAGTGCAAATGGACCCAAACTGATCAAAGGGTGAGACCTGGGGACCCTTTGTCCATTTTGGGCCCACCTTGGGTGTAGCCCTGGCCAGGCTCTGTCCTGCCCAAGGTGGATCCTGGAGGCCTTTCAATAAATCCCTGCTTTATTCTCCAGCTCTGTGCAGTCTCTGCTCCAGCTCAGCCTGCCCAAGGCATCATTTTCTGGCAACCCAGCTGGGGCAGGGCATCAACTTAAGGCATCAACACCCCCAGAGGCCGTCACAGAGCCCGCCACCCCCAGAGCAAGAAGTGGGGACAGTTTTCCACAGCACCAGGGTGGGGGTTACCTATCTACATGTCGGCTAACAGTTTGCTTAAAGGCAGCCACAGCTGCCCCCTGGTCCAGCAGAGGCCCTCTCTTGTAGGCTGTGTTACTGAATGCATACCCATCCGCAGGGGGGTAGTCGGGAACGCCGGGAGGCTGCAAGACACAAAGGGAACAAAGCCACCCATGGATTAGTGTCATCCTTCAGCCAGCACCCCAGGGGCCCTGCCAGCATTCCCCCATCCTCAGGTGCCCACGGTTCTGCCATGAAAAGTTAATCACTTCTGCGTTTCTACATCAAGAGGATGAGAATAAAGGGATTTCTTATCCCGAGTTTCTCGTGCCATGAATATTGGATGTTCTTCAGAAAAACAGTCCTCTGGGGCAAGGGCCGTGTCTTCTCTCAGATATCACTGCAGCAACACAGCTTATAAACAATGGCTGAGCTGCTTTAAAATAAACTGCACAGTGAAACTGCTCTGAGCTTCTGTTCTGGATGTACACTTCAAACCTCCAGCCAGCCAACAGTAAGAAATGAAGTGTGTAAGAAATGAAGTGAAATGATCACTCTGTTGCAAGATCATAATATGAAAAAGCTCATTCAGCACACACCCTCGCTGGATATGGCTATAGTCCATGAAGAAATGCAAAAAGGAGCTTGATAGTTGGTATAATTATGGATTTTAATTAGGGACAATAATCATACTTTATGTAGGAACATTCAAGGCTTTAGGAATTCTTTTTAAACAAAAAAACCCACTTAAATTCAGCATTGACACTCCCATTCTAGGCAAGAATGATCTTAATCACCATTTCCAAAAACAAGACCAAGCTTAAGAGTTCATTTGTGGGTATTATGATATTGAAATAGCTAATTTCATATCCTTCCCTAATACCATACCAGCTGCACAAGTTAGGCTGGCTGAGATTCACCAGAATTTGCCAAATCTTTAAGCCTGGGTTTGTGTGTTTGTTTTTTTTTTTAGTTTTCTCCTGGGTTGTTTTTGCTTTTGGGTTATTTTTTTTCTTATCTTTGTTAATGTGGCAACAGAAAAGTTACTCAGCTAATCTCTACCTCCAGGTGTCTGATGTGGCACCAGAGACACTCACTATGGGGACTGAGGGTTTATGAAAAGAAACTAAACCCCACAGAACCCCCCACACAAATAGAATATTCTTCAAAACACTGTGAGCAAGAAGCCTTTGGGAAAAATCTCCAGTGTCACCTGGCTTATGCCTTACATCAAAAGACACCCAGGAAGCAGGAATTCATTTCACTTCACACAGAAACTATTTGCATTGCTTTAGCCTCCCTGGACACTCTCTGGTGGTTGTTTCACCACCGTTGGAGTCCTCATTGCTGAAGTGCCTCCACCTTGAAACCCCTCTGCTAGGAGCTACACGTGTGGCTGGATCTCAAGATTCAGGAATTCAGGAATGGAAAGAAAATAAGAGTTTTTTAGGGGTGGGAACCCCCAATACACTTTTCCTGATGCCAGAGCCCTGCTCAGCAGGGGGAACAGGGCCATGCACCCTCTCTCCTCTCCCAGCACAGCCCTCCACAGGCAGCCTTGCTGAGGAGATGAATTCCACACAGACACACATCAGCCCCAAGAGATGAACATTTCCATTTTCACCTGATTTCTCCTCATTAAACAAGCTGTTACAGCAGACCTATGAAAGGATAATTATCCTGGTATCACCCACTCCAGGGCGGTGCTTTTGCTGCAGACAAAACAGCATTTTGCACTCAGGCAGCTTTTTCCAGCTGAGCACCTGCAGCATTTCACAGCTATTAAGCAGCTCAGTGCCTTTTCCCCCAAGGGATGTGCTAGGGGGGCATGGGCACAGGGAGCCAAGGTAGCAAGGTTAAATCATCTGCCCAGAACCTTGTGGGAAGCAGTGACAGTCATGAAAGCAATGCCTGACATCCCAGGAGCCAGGCACACAAACTGCTCCAATGAACTGGGAGATATATATATATATATATATATATATTTCCATTTATATTTCTTTTTTTTGTGTATGTGTGTCTTTTGAAGGTTAAGACAAGGAGGTGAAGCTGGCATAAAAAACTACCAGTGCATAAAAAAGGCTGAAGATCAACTCCCTGAAACACGAGCAACTGAAATACCTCAATATATTCTCCCCCTTCAGATTTGTTTTAGGTTATTATATAAATAAATAGCGTGAAATTCTTAGAATCATCAGAAGAGAAAAATTAATCTTTTTTTAGTACTGTCAGAAAAGTTTTAATACTGTTGTCTGTTGTTGTTATTCTTGTCATTATTAGTATTATTATTTAGAAAGAACACAATAGAAACAAAAAACCCACAATGAAATGTAGATTAATAGTGAAAAATGAGACAATGTTTGATTTTTTTGGGAGGTCACTAGGGAAGGGGGTGGGGGCAGCAATGGCAAAAGCTGCATTTCACATTACTGTGCCCATTAACTTCACTAAATGCATTTATTCTCAAAATGAATCACTGGCAATAACTTACTTTTTGTCACATTTATTCTTGTGATGTTGTTAGGCATAAAGCCATACAATCATTAAGTAATCAAATATCTATCATGTTATCCCTTCTTTGCTTGGTAGGCTTTTTACCAATTTTTTTTTTTTTGTCTTTATAGCTGAGTAACCTTTTTTTTTTTTTTTGAGATTTTCATGAAAATAAAGTTATAATGTGACTGGGAACTTTTTGTTGGGGAGGCTTTGCCATCTCAAATTAGAGAATTGATCTGCAAGGAAACAACATCCCATAACAGCCAATAATGATTCCCCAAGATAGAAAAGACTTTTAAGTGAACATAGGAAATTCTTAGGAGTACTTCCATCTCACAGCAGCTAAAAGGATACATTAGATTAGTTAACACTAGATTTAATCTAAAACCAGTATAGAAAAATAAAGATTTACATTAAAGATTTAATGTCCTCCCAACAAAAGACAAAACCTTCATGAGACTGTAGAGATAAGAGCAATAAATCATGCTTTAAAATGCCTCTCAGTGGTCCTGTCCCTCAACTCTAATCCAAAAACCAGAATATTTCCCTTAGGAAGGGAAGGGTTGGCGTTAATTAGCTAATTACCAGAACATTTTTACTGGTTTCTTGTCTTCTTTTCTTTGTGTTAGAGCTGGGATTAATGCATGGGAGTTGGAGTTGGACTCGGTGTTTATTAATTCTTATCTACAGTAGAGCCTCACGAGCTGGTAGAAACTAACAAGGTAGAAAACCCTTTCCAAGGTTATTAAAGTGCTAATTGCCCAATAATGAGCTGACACCTTTATTATTTATACTTTTGACCCAATAATGACCACCCCTTTCGCCCAATAAGAAAAAACCACCCAAAACCATGAAGAAAAAGGTGAAGAAGAAGGATTTAGACAACGCCTTAAATCCTCCACCTTGCCCCACATCTATTACTGTGTACTAAAACCTTAAATTCTAAGTTTCCAGGGTTTTAACAGACTTTGGCAGTGACTTACCTCACTTGACAGTCTTTTCATCTCCTGCTTCCTCTGTTGCTCTGCCACGTTTGCCACGGACTCGGCCAAATGGTTGAGCTCCTGCTCCTTTGGAGCTCCCATGAAGTTCAGCAGAGGAGGCTCCCAGCCATTTCGGAAGCGGGGGACATAGGGGGGAATAAAATGGTCTTTTGGCCATTCAGTTCTGTGGGAAAAGCAAATCAGAAATCAGTGTCAAGGACCAAATGAATGCTGGTTTAATAAGGTTCCTATAAATTGAAATCCCAGGGGCGGAATCATGCTAGAACAGAGAGAACCAGCAGAGCACATTTATTTACCCCAACTATCCTCCCTGCAGTGCCCTGCAGAAGGAATTTGCTGCTTCTCTAGGGACACATCAGTGCAAAAACACACAAACTTCTGCCTTCCAGCAAAGGATGGGTAATAGAAGAATTAATCAAAACGAGCCTAGGACTCGTTCTGATGCTGAGACGTGGGGAAAAATATTGCAAAGCACCAACAAAAGACTTCAGAGAAACAGCCAGCTTTGTAAGAACACCTGAGGGCAGGTATGAAGCATGGAAGCTTAGAGGGCCTAGCTACACCAAACCCAAAAAACAAACAGTAGCTTTTACAGACATAAACCCCACCCAACTCTACATGCTCCAGGACACAAGAATTATTATCATATTTACTGTTTTATAATCCAGATGGATCTTTATAGAATACTGTACTACTTTTCAGAGTTCCATTCTCTGTTGTAATGCCAAACACCTACATTGATGCTTTCCTGCTCTGCCTTTGCACTACACAGAACACTCTGTCCCACAATGGAAATTACTGTGTCTTCACAGGGGAAGCAGAAACAGGAATCTACATTGCAGCCTTAACTGGCTCCTTGCTGACACTGCTCAAAATCAAGGGACAAATGCTGCCAGCCACATGAGCAGCTGGCAATTCCCAGCCTGGGCTTGCTCAGTAATCCCTGATTTTATCATTCCCCTCTCTGCTACATCCCACCCAGGTACCTCTGACACTGAGATCAATCTCACCATCAATTCTAATCCCCACAGATCAGCCAACTACATTTTAAGTGCTTCATTCTTCACTACCAAACTCGAGCTATTTCTCTTTCCATTACCCTTTTTCAGGATGGACTAGACAAATGGAGCAGCTCCCAAGACAAGGAGCCCATTATTTTGCCCAGTGATCCATTTTCCCTGCAAGGGGCTCCAATTTCCACTCCTTCCATACAGCCTTCCTTACCCTCTACAGCTTTCAATCAAACAAATAATTAATAAAATAATTAATAAAACCACAATCCACCTGGTAGACATTTGTGTTCCAATCTGAAGTTTAAGAGCAAGGATGGATAAACACAAAAAAACCAAAACCAAAACAAACAAACAAACAAACAAAAAACAAAAAAAAAAAAACAAAACAAAAAAAACCCAACCCAAAAAAGCTTAATTTCCACTCCAAGTGATTGCATACTTCATCATCATCAAATGTACTTATCTACCACAGATTATAGAGTCAAAATGCACTTTGCTAATTTAAGATTTTTCTTTTGCATGTTCAATTCACCTAATTTCAAACTACAGAATTACCCTGAACCCAACAAAAATGCATAAAGAAGTTAACTTTCAGCTAAGCCAAATCATAACAGTGAATCCATTAAATGCAATTTGCAAGGTATGCACATGTGGCACAGTTCAGTCAATAAAACTTTTTTTTAATAATTCTAAACATTTTTATAGCATTATGATGCTTTAAAATAAGTAAAGACATTGTAAAATTTTAATTTTTAATAATTACTGGAAATTGAAAATGGACATTTGTAGGTTTTATTTATTTATTTATTTATTTTGTCACTAGTTATTGCATTTTCAATTTGCTTTTTAATGAAGTCCAGAGAGATGAGCTGGAAAAATAATGGTGAAAAACAACTGGAAACCTGCAAGAGACAGTTCAGAAAAAGATACTCCAGAAGATTATGTCAAGAGGTTCTGGATATCACTGACAAAAAACAATTCTCTCTGCATTTTGTCTCTCCTTGAGATCCCAAATCCCAGCGAAGCCAAAGAGTTCCTCACTAAAACCTTCAAAGAGCATTTCTCAAGAGTCTAAATCCTAACAAAGTAATAATCAATCCAGGGGTTTTCTGGGTGATTTCAGGGGCAGGATTTGGAGTAAATTCAGGGGGTCCCCAGGAGATTTCAGGAGCGAGGTTTGGGATAAATCTCGAGAGATTCCTCGGGGATTTCGGGGGAGGTTTGGGGTTAGGGTTAATACTGAATTTATCAGGGGCTGGATAACCTGGCTAAGACCATGTTGATAAACTTGATTTTAGAGACCATTCTCTAAAACCTGAAGGTTTTTTCTCACCTGGCTTTGGTCCATGAATCACCCAGGGACATCCACAGCTGTCCCTCCTCGCTGGTGACCGTGTACCTCAGGAAGTCGATGGTGTCTTTTGTCAGGAGGGGGCTGAGCACTGTGCTGGCCAGCTCTGGGCCTCCTGTTGTCTGCACCACCTGAATCCAAGGATTAGAGCAGTGCCAAGGACACACACGTGTCAGTAGGGAAGTGACTGAATTTATGTTACCTACAGTGCTGCTAGGAAACAGTCATTATTCATAAAAACACCCTCTCCAGAAGTAAAAACCCCTCTGAGAATCTAACAGTGTGTCTTGATGCCCCACAAATTAACTGAACTGGAGAGCTGTTGTTCTGGTCACCAACCATTTTTTATTTAGACCCACTCTGAGTAATGTTATTTTTGCTTTACTGATCAAAGCCACACATACTTCCATTAAATATGCTTTCAACCCTCCTCCTGCATTATGTAGAGAACCTCAATTTTTTATTGCTAGTTAAGAACTATAATGGCAAAGCGTAACACAAGGCTAAAGATTATTTAAATAAATACATTTAATAGAAGGGAGATATGCAGAAAATTATAAAAATTATTTTCTAAAGAAAACCTCTTCCTGAGATACAAACATTTCTCCCTACTTATTGTCCAGGGACACAACATTTCCATCTTGTTATCACTGAAAAGGTTACAGAGCATATAAATACAAGAGTTCTGAAGGTAAATGCTTAAAAAACTGTAAAACCTCACCATATGTAGTGGGGTAAAGAGAAAATGAACCAGATCAGCTGCACTAGGATTTTGGATATGGAACTTCAACTTGGCCTGAAGGAATAAAACAAATGGTACATTTTAAGAAATATTTAATTATTAAGACAATAAATACTTCACATCAGAATGGTCATCCCTGCTCAGGTCCACCCTAAGCCCAGTGCTTGGCCTGCAACCCCCACTTAGTGCCAGGGCTCATCCATCCCACTGCTCTTGACTCCATGCATATTTTAGCACCTTTTGTGCCAAACGAGAAGTTCCACAACCAAATGACATGCTTTGAGAAGAAGCATCTCCTCTGGAAATCTGACACCTCTTGCTTTCATCAGTATTCTGCAATCTCTCCAAATAAAACTAAGCTGTCCTTCTCAATTCACTTTTTCTAGCAATGCTCATAACCATTTACAGACTTTTTACATTATTCCTGAGTCTGGTCTTTTCCAAGCTGAAGTAATTCCTTCAAGCATTCTTGTCCACCCTGCACCTTCTTCAATTTTGCTACACTGGCAAAAAAAATCAGGCCAGGTAATATAATGGCATGTTGATGCTGTTTGTTAATGTCCTGTTGTCTTTTTTTCCTGATGGCTTTTACCATTTGCTTGGTTGATCACACTGAACACAGATGTCTTTCTCCCAGGGGTCTCTATTACATCAAAATTTCGTTCTGATTTGAGATTTGTTCTATATATGAGATTTTCCCTCACCAGTCCATGTCTATCACACCTATCAATACTGAATTTCATCTATCACTTTATCTGTTGTAATAAGATATTTCTACAAAAAAACCTCTGAGATCATCAAGTCCAACTATCACCAAACACCACCATTAAAAAAAAAAAAATTCTAAAACCCCCAAACCATTAAAATTCACTGATATGTCTTCTTGGAGAATTTCTTTTATCTACTGATCACCCCTTGGCTTTGCAGGCTCCAGAAATAAGAAGCCCAAATGTGCTTTAAAGAGTTACAGTAGTTTTTATGCCATCTGTTCCTCAAACTGCTTTTGGCTACCCTTGTTCTGCTTTTACATCCAACTGTCCCTCCAAAGGAAGAAAGGAGGAGGATGTGTTTCTGCTCCTAATAACTTCCTAAACATTGTTGCTCAGTCACAACAACCCAGCCCCAGTCTATCTAAAGCTCTTTGACTGCAGGCATTTCTAGAAGCTTCCAGAACGAGGTTTTAAAGCAATTTCCATTCTTTATTTTATTCTTCTAGCTACTCCTTTTCTTTTTAAACCAGATTCTTCAATTCATACAGTTCTCCTTGCCTAAAATAAAGCACAAATTTCAGGCTTTTGTTGCTCCTGCAAAGATGCTGAAGTAAATCATTGTTAAAGCATTCTCACAACTCCTCAAAAGCAACACTAGAACCAGGTCCCAGATGCTGCTGAGCATCAAAACAAGAACTGCGACTTCTCCTGCACAGAACAGAAAGATTCAAAGATGCACATATTGTTCTTGAGTAAAAAACTATCTTAAATGCAGAATATAGTAAAAAGAATGGGAAAAAATACCTTGGACATTACATCTTTTACTGAGAAGGATAAACATGTTCCAAGATATTCATCCTCCCTCAAAGCAGCAATCCCTTAAGGTCAGAACAACAACACTTGATGCAGCTTTTTTTTTTTTTTCAAGATATTTTTAACATGTCTAAATATTTCCTACAGCCCTGCCATCAGAATTCATTCCCCAGGAGATGGAAAGAGGCTGATTTGACTCAGGGAATTCAGGAGTGGCTTTCCCCACTGGCACAGCCTCCCCAGCAGCTGACAGGGACAGTCAGTGTCTGACTTTGGAGGGGTCCCACGAGCTGCCTCCCTTCAGCAGGAGCCTCCCACTTGCAGGAGAGGAGATTCCAGCAGAAGGCTCTTGAATTATCATCTCTGCTTACTGAGAACCTATGAAGAGACAGCAATTTGTTGGGTGGAACATTCTGAGGCCAGAAGGTTCTGGGTAATGGAGGCAACAAGCACAGGGAGTGCTGCTGGGCATGGCAGAATAAAATCAAATGAAGCTGGCGATGCTGGCAAACACACAACAGAGCTGTGAGCCCCACAGACCTTCCTAGGAGTTCTTTTATGACTGAAAATCAAATTTCCCAAGTAAAAGGCTGTAAGGAACCCGGAAAGGAAGAAACACAGTGATGCTGAGCACCAAATGTGCTCATCTAGTCGCTGTGTGGAGAACCTGAGGAGCAGCATCCCAAAGCTCAGAGGCCAAGCTAGCCCAGAGGTGGCCAGCCCTGGTCTGGCCCCACATCCCACACCCACTAGCTGCTACCACTTACCAGGAGATTGAAGCCGTGCTTGAACTTTTGGAAGCAGTCAACAAATTCATCTGGAGGTGGTGGCTTTGCACGGAGAGTAAGAACACCCTCTGGTGAAGAAAATGAAAATTTATCCACCAATTTGTGTGTATATAGCTTCCATAAATATTCCAGATGTAGTAAAGAACAAAATACACCATAAATTTGCCATCTTACAGAATTTTGTAAATACAGAACTGAGGCAGGAGCATATTCTCTGGTCACATCTCTAATTAGTCATTCCCCACTGACTTCAAGCAAATGATTTTCATAAGTTTCCATCTAAGAATATGCTGCAGAGGGACTTTTGTGCTCAAATTGAGAGAAAATTGCTGCACTGGTTAAAAAACCCACACAAAAAGACATTTTTCTAGCTCCTTCAATGATCCTGACAGCAACAGAATTGTGTGCAGTACAGACTCTTACCTCCAGGTCCTTTCTTTTTATTTTTTTTAGTTTTCTTCCTCTTTGAAAGTTCAGCAAATGCTTCAGCAGCTTTTTGCAGTTTGGTAACAAAATACTCTATGTCATCCAAAATATGGTTCAGAATTTGCTGTGGGAGAAAAGAAAAGTAACTTTCTTTACAGGATCTATAGCAGAAATACTCCAGAAATTGAAATGTCCAGACTCCCAGACACCAATAGCTTCCTTGGAACAAATTCCATATTTAGATTCCTTGTGGTTTTAAATTTGCATGCCTGGAAAGTATTTTCAGTTTTAATTTTTAAAAAAAACATATACTTGCTGGAAGTTTTTAAAATGTGTGTAACAAGATAATTAAACTCAGATTGCAATAACACAATTTACTTCCACTTCACATTTTTGCTGAGAGCACACAAAAAAAAATTAGCAATTTATTTGAATGGACAGCATTTTTGTAAAGAGCATAACTTCATAATCTCCTTTAGTAATAAGTATTAAGCTATGTGGTGAAGTTCTCTGTAAATTAAGCTGTTTGTGGGCAAGTGCTCTTTGAAGAATTGATTTCAAAGAGGAACTGGAGAAGAATGAATGAACCCTGGGGGAAAACACAGAGACCCCAATCCTACAGGCCCCAACTGCTTTTCTCAAGACCCTCTGATGTTGCTGAGGGCAAGAGCAGAGTGGAGAATTAGAAATTTACCAATATTTGATCTTGCATGTATCACAGAATTGTTCCTTATGTGCAGGAATGCTTTAAATTATAAATAAACCCGGTCAACCTGTCTTCAGAAATAATCATATTTATTTTCCAAGTATTACACCTATCCAAGTCCTGCTAAATTGATGGAATTTTTTATCCTTACATAGTTGGCTGAAATCAGTCTGCTTTAAAAATTGCAATTTATATTTCCAGCTCTTCACAGCCGAAAACTTGCCGTCAACATTCAGTGTGTTTTTCATTCTTTTTAAAAAAAAGAAAATTAAGAAAAGAAAACTGCCACCTGTTCATTTTAGATCTACCACAACAAGCAGAAATCTTTTCTCCAGAACTGAATTTCCCTTGTGGAGAAAAGTCTTCCCCCAAAGGAGAGCTGCAAAACTTCACAAAGAAAGAAGCAGCATCGTTTGAGGTTTCTCACTTACAACATCCCTGTCAATCCTGGCTGCTATCATCTCTGCAGTTTCTTCCTGCTCATGGTATTGTCTGTGCTTTTCATCTGCAAAGAGGGGAGAATAAGACATGCATATATGTGGTATTAGTATAATAGTGTATAATAATTTCTGTACAGTTGATGCTTTAAAGTACACTACTGCAAGAAAAAGATGGACAAAACTCTACCACTCCCTTTGCAAGGACTCCACACAAGCTGAAAATCTTGCACTTTTATGCCTGATCTGTCAAGGCTCACAAAAAAAAGCTTCTGTACTTGCTTTCAGTCTACTTAACTGCAGAAATGAAGTCAGCTGCAGAAGTATGGCACCAGGCTTTAAATTAAATATATATATATATAAATCACACGAAGTTCAGATTATAAATACAACATAATTAGGAATCATCCCATTTTGCAAAATGTACTGAAAGCTGCTCCAGTAGAAGCAAGCAAGAAAGAGCACAGTGGCTTTGAAGACAATTCTTATGTAAAAAGTTATTAAAAAAAGGGATGCCAAGTCTGGAAACAGAGAAGGAAGAGAGAATGATGTGATTGAACTGATATTTCCAAATAACAACACCCAGGTCAGTGACTCTTTTGAAAATAACAAGAGTGAATTTTTTGAGGAATTATAAGTTTTGCATTTTTAACCCACACTAAGTATGCACTGCATTTGTGAGCAGGTGGGATTTCAGTAAATACATTTTAGGAAAGATCCACCTGAGTGGAATAAAAGGAACTGCAGGAACTCAGATCCACAACTGGTCTGACAAGACACTAAACTAATGAAAAATTTCTGATGTGGGAACTCAAGCAGAAGAACAAGGCAGCCTTTACTCAAAACAGATCTAATACTGTAGGTACATAGATGTTAATTCTTAACATTTCAGATTGCCCTGAATATTTGTAGCTGTTTTCTTTGCATAGTTGTGTACTTTGCTAAGTGATATGGATATAATTTAATAAAACAAAAATGATAAGGAATCCAAGGTTTTTTAATGGTAGAGTCTTAATATCTGTTATTAAAAGAACCCAAGCAAACAAACTAAAAGAGGCTTCATCTTAACCTTTTTAGCCTGTTTTATAGAAGGAACTTTATTCTTTCTAAAAAACTTTTATTTTTTAAGAAATCTGATCAAAATGTTTTACATCCCTTAAAGATGTAAAAAACCCAAAAACAACCATCAAAAAAATCAGAACAAACAACCATCAGAAATATCCCAACCTATAAGAATGTTAAAGTTACAGCAATTCATAGTTAAGGCTTAAAAAACCAAACCAAACCAAAAACTAATTACCATACAAACAATTATAAAGATAAATATAATATAAATAAAGAATGCTGATCTCAAGTCACCTTTTAATCCATGATTATACTTTTTCATTGTCAAAAATATCCCGCCCTGCTACTGAGGAGAGCATCTTTAGATTACTGTGTTACTGTTACCACCTTCACAAAAAAAGCCCAGATCAAAATCTGGAACTCACACCCAGCTAAGCACAAGTAAAAGCAGCTCTGAACAGGGATCCAGAAAATGGGGAAATGCAAGTAAATGATGAGTCAGTTTGTGACAGATCTCTCTCCCCAGGTCAGGCAGCAGTGGCTTTGGGCATTTCAAACTAGACTGGGAAAATCTGCTCCCAGCGAGGGCAGAGCAACCTTGTGCAAGCACTGCTGCATCCAGCCACGGCCACTGTGGAAGTGCTCTTCCCAAAGGACTTCTGCTGCTACCAACATCATAAAAATCCACTCCCTGGCTGTTGGAAACACCCAGCTCTACAGAGACATGGCAGCTGAGAGGTGTTTTTAGAAGATCTTATTCCATTATCAATCTCCCAGAGGGGTGAGATACATGAGATGTAAAACCCAACACCATTGTATCAGAAGCCAAGATATTTCTTGTTTACAATACCTTATAAGTGCTTTTCAGCCTATCAGCTTTTGCCACACAATGCTGCTATTATTTCTAACACTAATCACCTATTATTTTACCCCATGTGGTCTTGCTACAGTGCATCTTTCACAGTTCTATTTCTCCAAAATATCTGCTCTGTTTGCAAGGCCATCATTTGAAACTTGCTTCCAGTTCAATTTCTCTCTCAACATCATCTTCCCTATTCCATGGCCTTTCTTTTTCACCTTCTTTTTCCTCATGGGTCTGGGTGGGATTTTGTAATTGGGTAGTAAAGTCCACATCACAGGCCATGGGTGGTTGGTTATTGGGTTAAAAGTAAAAGTAACTTAGGTGTCATTTCATAATTGGACAGTTTATCCTTAAAAGGCTTTGTAGAGAGAGAGAAAGGCTCCACTTTTAGTTTGTTAGCCAGAAGTTCTGTAGCACTCACGACTTGTGAGACTGTGACATAGATAAGAATTAATAAACATCTGAGTCTGAGCTCAAAATACTGTCCCACGCATTTTATCCCGACCCTGGCAAAAAGAAGATCAAAGCAGCACACCACATGGCCTTGTCCCTTGTCCCTGATGGAACAGGGTGCTGGAACAAACCTCAACAGGGTGTTGGAACAAACCTCCCCTGGAGTTTACCACACCAAGGGCCCTTCTTGCCTCTCTTTGCTGAGCTAACCACGGCGTGCGTGCGCTGCGTGGGCTGCACTGCCTTAGCTGAACGCCCACCCACCTGCCCACAGGAGATGCTGGTTGGGGAATTGGGGGGAGCAGCCAACCCCCAAGGCCGTGTGGTTACCCCAGGAACACTCACAGTCCCCCTGCTCCGAGGCCCACGCCGACCACGCCGCCACGCGGCTCCGCACGTCCACCTGGGTGATGGTGCCCGGGGGCACGGGGGCAGGCGCCCGTGGGGGTGGAGGGATGGCACTGTCAGCCTTGGAGATCATCCTGCAGGCAGAGCAGAAAGTGACACACCGCTGACACCAGAAGGAAAAACGTCCTGTGCTCTGTTGGAGGCTGAAAATTTCGGGTTTTCTGTGCTGAGGGGCATTGACCTTCAGGCAGGCACTGCATTTGGCATGAGGCCGTGGAACAGGCTTCCAAAATTGAGTGATGGCACTGGGGTTGTGGGTGTGTGGTTTGAATAGAACTGTGTGATATCACAGGGTGAAAAACTTAGGATTTGGGATTTTAGTATATAGTAATGTATGGGGCAAGATGGAGGACTTTGGGCATTGTCTGAGCCTTCTTCTTCCTTCCTCCTCGTGAGTTTGGGTGGTTTTCTGTAACTGGTTGATGGAGCCCCCATTGTGGACTTCAAACAGTTACTGGGTTTAAAGTGAAAATAATTTAGGTGGCATTTCATAATTGGACAGATTGTCCTTGAGAAGACCTTGTAGAGATAGAGAGGTGCTCCGTTTTACCTAATTTCTCTAACTTGCTAGTTAGAGCTCACAGTTTGTGAGTCTGTAAATAGATAAGAAACAATAAACACTGAATCCAAACATGAAATTATGACTCCCATGTATTAATCCCAACCTTGGCAGGAAAAGAAGCCAGAACATCACAAAAGGTGCCCTGTGTGAGGATCTAACTCACAACCTTCAGAGTTCTCTAGAGCCTGGTTGGAGGAAATGAGGAGGCTTCACAAGGACCTCTTGGACTGCAGACTGTACTCTGGGATTGCCAAGCAAACAGCACTCAGTGGTGTGTAAATATGTTAAATGCAGCAGGAAAACTGCTCCATGAGGGAGTTAGCAAATCTTTGTCACCTGGGAAATCCCCAAGCAGTGCTGAAGAACATGAGGAGACCTGCCAGTTTACACAGATAAATTCAGTGCCTTCGGCTTATTAGGTGGCATTTTTACCACCACAGGCAGTTGTCTTTTGTGTGTGAGAAAATTAGAAGACTTGAAGCTACCCTTCAGCCATCACAAATCAGGTATCTAGTCCCCAAATCTGGCCAGTTGTCAGCCACCTTTTGCTTAAACCCTACCAACAATACCAATTTCACTGGCTGATTTGTTTTGTAACAGGGGCCTTTTCATCCTGTCTCGATACAAACACATCAATGCTCCCACCTGCAATTTTCCAGTTCTTAGTAAACTTTTAAATGCTGTAAGGAAAGAGGTCTTTGAATTCATTCTGGAGCTTGATACCAACAGACAAAAGAAATCACAGTAGCTCCTGTCATACATATCCCCCCATCCTTTCCCCAGAGCTCAATTTAAAAACTAAATCTTCACTTTAGATGCATCTTTTATAAACCCATCTCATCCACAGCATTCAACAACAAGAACACAAAACATCAATTGTCGTTTGGTCTTTAAACCAATAAACAGCAACAACAACAAATATTTCCTTTGCCTTTGCAGTCCCCTTTCACTCCTCAAGAACCTTGCAGCACCTCAACTGTGCCTCAGAGCCTCAGTGAGGCAGGAGGGTCTCTCCCTGTGACCCAGTGCCAGCAGGCACATGAACCAGCAGGGAGGAACCAGCACTCAGCTGCCACCCTGTTTGACCTCTGGGCCTCACAGCCCTGGGAGATTGATATCTCAGATCATTTGTCCCAACAGATGTATTGACCTGCATTCTTTCCCCAATTAAATCTCATTAGTTTCCCAGCACATCCAATGTGTTGGAGTCCCTCTGGATTGCCTCTTCGTGCTTATACCAGTTTGCAGCAGTCCCACAAATGGTAAAGCCTACCTATTTAATTTTAAACCTGCAAACAGAGTTAGACACAGTTCAGGTTCTCTTTTGTTTTTCTAGGAGTGCCCCTCGCTCTAGGAAATCTTTCTAAGTTGCACATCAGAATTTAACAGGTATCCAGAACTATTACATGCTCATTCTAATTTTTGTCCAGCAGAGACTTCTCTATCTGAGCACAATTATTACTGAGAGATGCTATCAGCATGCAGTTACACACTGAATTTCTAACAAGCTACTACCATCCCCATTCAGTATCTAATATATTTGTTCCCTTGCTTTTATGCCTCTGTTAGCACATCTCATTTCTGTATTAATCTTCTCTGAACCCAAGAGATTCTTTCCCCCACATTTTCCAACTGGCAGAGAAGATTTTGCAACCAGGGAAACAAAAAGTCTTCAGCATCGTTAAACAGTCAGGCAGGAAGATTATTCAATCTTCAGTTGCTGTTTTATTTAACATCTTCAGATCCCCAAACCTTTTAGCATAATCTTATTTACTTGGAGTTATGGGGAATTTGTGTTTTTTTTAATTTAAATGCTGAACTACTTGACCCATATGCAGAAGTGAGAAATGCAATGCCATTCTCTGGCAGGTGGAGTTGATCACAGTTGTTCCCATCACTAAGGTGGAATTGGGAAAGGTGAGACTGACACTATAAATTTACAGAACATGAGACAATTTTTAAAGCAAGACACGGCTTTAATACACATGGCTTTGGAAGTATATTATTAGCTAGAAGAAAAAAAAGCTCAAGCCCCCTCCAAAAACCCCAAAAGACAGCAGGCAGACCTGGGGAGCCTCTGAATGCTGTCACAGTATTTGATCATCCTATAGACTGCCAAGAAGTTGGATTTTTACCTCAGTGTCTCAAGCCTCTTCTTTTGTTTCCCACTTTTGCTGTCACTGATTGCACTTTCAATATCGTCATGAATAAGGGTAGCCTAAGGAGACAGGAGCAGAAAACATCAGGAATCAGCTGCTGTATCCAGATCTTTGAAATAAATATCTCACCTTTAGACAGAGAATTCCTTAGCAAATAACATTTATTTAAAAGCATTGGGACAAATTATTTTATACCTAATCAAAACAACAACAAAAAAAAAAAGAGCAGAAGAAAATCTGGGAGTTGGTATTTTTGTCACTACTCCAACCTCAAGCATTATCATCACACAAGTAATGTAATCTAGACACCAAATTTGTCTGAACAGCTGTAATTATCTCAAGTCAACCACTATTGCATAAGCTACTTTTTCCCTCTGCATACGTAATTTTTGGTTGTCTCAAGTACTTTGTTTGTCTCAGACTATAAAAAGAAAAATCTACTAAATATAGAAGCAGCAAAACTACTATGGATGGCAGCAGCATAAGCATTAGGAAAGTAACTCGTAATGATACAATTTCCTTCCAGAAATAATGACAGCCCCCAATTTCCCTTTGATGTAACAGAAGATGAATTTTTCACAAGATTCCCTGCTCTGTACGTTCCTGCCACTCCACAAGTGCAGCCTGCCCCCACCAGTGGCCCCACAAGTGAAATTTTGATGCACGTCTAAAGCATTATTTTAATAGCTCTTGCATTAAATAGGTCATGGCTTCTCGCAGGATTTAGAATGCTCTGTTACATGTCTTCAGCTGACAAATTAATTTCCTACAAAGGCTGTCAAAGCCCAAATCTGTCAGTGCCTGGCTCACTCTGCAAGGACCATGGCTTTCCCTCATCATGCAGAGGAGTGTGCCTTTTAGGCAGGAATGTGTAACTTCTGCTAGCACCAGAAGACATTGTTGAATTTAGGATTCAAGGGGATTACAGGACTTTTCAGGCTATAATGGCTTGCACTACAGAATAGTTATGACACTTTAAGTTTACAGAATTAACAGGAAAAAAAACTTTAGGGGATCAGAGGAACTTAAACCCAGGAGAATTCCATTAATCCAATACTCTTGGTATTTGCTGTTTAATTTCTTTCGTGTTTATAAAATGTTAGAATGCCCCAAATGGTATTGATTTCAACTTTTTTTTATTGCAGAGGCTCTTGCAGTTGCTTGTAAGTTCTAACAAAAGCAGGGAAAAGCCAACAGAGAAAGACCTAAACTTTCAAAACCAGAAAAGTTTCATGGGTTAGGAAAAAACCCAGGGTATGGCCACAGAATCAAACAATACTTCAGAACCAAGGGAGATACTGGACTTCCAAGTCTTGCTTATGTACTCTACATTTTTATATGTACACAGAAGAACTTCAAAAAGGAAAAGAGGCCAAAACTCTACACAAGGAAAAGCTGGGTCCAAACACACCTCAAAAGGGATCCCTGCATTATTTAACACAATACCCCCTGAACTTCTGACAGGATCCCACTTTCCTTTAAAACAGCAAATTCTGTGCAACAAATCACACAATAACTAATCAGCCTTACACCACTCCCACCATGCCAATTCCAAAACTGTTGCACAGTGTGATTAACAGTTGTTGTTTCAAGACAATAATAGAAACTACTACAAAGGAATTAAGAAGTCCCCATGAAATTATCAACTGGAATTACAGAGAATAACTAACAGAATTGAAATTCAGAACCTCAGAAATAAAGAAGCATTGCAGAATACATTAAAAAATAATTTACACTTGAAGGTAATATTTTCATCAGAGACAAGCAATCTCTTCCCTTGTTTTGCCCCTCCTGCAAGGAATATTTTCCCTTTCAAGATCTCTCCAGCAGAGCAGGGATGCAGAGGGGTGAGAATGTAGAGAGTGTTTAATTGTTCAGTGACAAAAAGAGGAGAAAGAGTAGGTAAGACCCAAGGCTCAGATGAGCTCTTTGCAGTTTATAAAATAAATTTGAGATAACTCGAATTTTTTTACGCCACTTCTTTCAGAAGTGTGAAGGCAAACCAAGCTGACATTTTCCAGAGCCTTATGCATTTGCAAACCTAAATTAGCAGCTATGAACCAATATTTACAGTAAGGATATATTTGAACATGCACTAAGGATTCAGCTTAAATATTAGATCACTCCTTTGCCATACATACTACACTACCTTTACTAACATACTATAAGTAGTGCTGATACCATAAGCCCATTAAACTTACAGCATATTTACAAGAATAAAAATACAGAATTATTTTCTATGAATCAGCTCATTTGTCTTTATCCACTGTACTGGTCAATCCATACAATCTCCCCTTTTCAAATAAGTCATAGCAGATCTCCACTGTTATCTTACCTTAATTTCATCACACTGGAATAGATGCAAATCAGGCTTGTTTTGGGTTGGTTCTTTACATATTAATGCAAGAATTGAATTGTAGTTGCATGCATTCATCACAGCTTGGCAATGCTGAATTGTGCTTAAAGGAAAATTCTCCAGTTCATTCTGTCAGAAGAAAGAAAAAAAAAAAAAAAAAGAAAACACAAAATACCACCTTACTATACAGTGTCCTGATCTCAGGAAAACTGCATGAGCTAAAAAGGGAAAGTGATAATAAGCTAATTAAAATCCCCAATCTCACATAGATGGTTTTTCTGCTCGCTCCCTTCTTCTCCCTCTCTGAAAATGAGTCTGTCACTCACAGATCTTACCTTTGATTCCAAGTCCACCAAACTGACAGCTTTGTCATCCACTTGAAGAATCATGTCTTGAGTCCACACTTTGCCTTTGGCATCCAGCAATTTCAGCTTCCTGATTCCATCATCCACTGTAATCATTGCCTCTTTTCGGTCCAGAACAAAGGTGGTCAAGTGCTGGTGAGTAAGACATACATTTAAAAGAAATTATGGTTGCACTTCTCCCTATTGTTCAGGAGTGTCAGTATTTAAATTGTCAGGAAGGAGCAGAGCAGATTATTCATGAGTAAAAGTGCCTTTGTGTGTGACAGAGCCCACCTCTAAGGCATGGGGAAGGCTGTTGAGTCCACAATGTCACTTTAAGTCAACTTATTTTTGCAGCTTGCTTTTTGCCACCCACTGTCATTTCCTCACTGCTGTAAGCAGTTAAGGCTTGAAGGCACATTCTGACATCCTCCAGGTATCAAAGCTAGAATTAAACCACGAGTTTTAATTAGCTTTCTCGAGGAGTGAAAACCTGTCTCTCTCTTGGCAAGCTGAACTCAGGAGGTGCCAGCAGAAGCTTCCCAGAAGCTCCCTGCCAATGTAGCTCCAGCACCACCCTGACCTGGAGTGTCCTCATCCCTTCCAGAGCTGCCAGTAGCCTGCTGGTGGCAGCCAGGATGGGCTTGCATCTCACTGGGCTACCTTATGGACGGGCTGGTCACTTTTATGTGCAGCACAGAGGAAAATAGTCACTGCTTTTGCTCACCATCAGCTTGGAATATTCTCCAGGTTCAATTAATGGCCTGGAAACTAAATAGTACCTCACAAACATCACCTCAGCTAGCTTCTCTGTCAGTATGGCTGTGGCAGCTTCTCCTTCAGCATGCCAACTGGGCGAGAAATTACCCAAAATTTCATTTTGTTCAGGCATAAACCCACTTTCACATTCTAATTGAAGATCTGGTAACACTCATTCAATCTGAACCACATTTAATGTATGCCTGCAATATCTGTCTTCTAAATAACTCAGAAAAAAATAAAAATAATTTAAAAAAAGAATTAACTGTGCTTTCTTCTATTACAGGATAACAGCACATGGTAATTACAGAGAAGAAAGTAGGTGTAAGCTGCATATAATCAAAGTATTTAAAAGAAGTAAATTGAAACAAACTCTCTACTGGCTGCTTACACAGGAATGCTGAGATTCCAAATGCAAGCACTAATTTTTATGCCAGCACAGGACCAAAACCGTTATGAAGAAACCACACAAAAATTGACAGGCAATTAGAACCAACACATGTGTTCATTTGCAAGCTGATCACAGTACTGAAGCACTTGAAATTAGGAGTCTCCTGCATATGATCTCCCAATTCACAGATGATTTAAAACCCAGCAAAAAGGAGCTGAGAATCTGTGGTGCTTGAAAGACTTGGCTTAACCCATGGCAGTGGTCTGATGGCAGCAGGAGAAAGTTTGAGCCCAAGTAAGGCTGCAAAAGGAGGAACTGCACTCAAAAGTGCTTAGCAGGCTACATGCAGGCACTCAGGCTGAATATTTTAAGCATGAGAGCAGCATGCAGTAATTCTGCAGAGCAGCTTAAGGCAGCAGGTCACACTCTTTGCTCTTCACTCTGGGGAAGGATCTGTGCAGGCAGAGTGCATTTAACTACCACCTGTTCCACTCACTGGGGCTTTCAGGGGTTAATGCTCAGCACTTGATGAATATTCTAATGCCTCTGCTGGTTAGAGCTAGAGTATTAGTATTAAATATCACCCTTGCCAGCAGCACAGCTCTGCCTCGTCTTTGCAAGGAGCCAGGTTCAGAGACAGGGCAGCACAAGATGTTGAGTTGATGCCCTGTTGAGAAGTCCTGTCTGTTTGCCAAACTCCACACAAACTTTGCTTACATCCTTCCACATCCAGATTTCAGCTCATTATGGCAAAGCTAGAGAATTTGAGACATTTCAGTGTAATCTGTTCTGAAGTGACCCCAGGCTGGAGGGATATTTTGGAAGATGCATGTGCCTTCAAGCTTATATATCCTCAAAAAAAAAAAAAAAAAAAAAAAAAAAAAAGAGAAAATCAGACATGTAGGCAAAAATAACCACATGTAACTGAGAGCTGCAATTGGTGTATCACTCTCATCTCACCTCCACATGGTACTGTGACGTTTCAGATATGCTGCTGACACTGTCTCGTGCATAATTCTTTCTTTGTTCTGGAAATGGGAGGAAAAGAAAGAATAATTATTCATTCAATGCCTTGACTGTTTCTCAGAGATGCTTTGGAGGAGTTGTATACAGGAGAAGAGGAGATAAGCTGTGGTTAATTTCTGTATTCCAGCAGAAAGCACCTCCAGCCCCACATGGTCCAGCACAAGGACCCTTCTTAGGTCAGCAATGTTAACAGAGAGCTGTGGGTGCCCACAAAAGGCTTTTATCTCATCCAGTGAGTCAGGACACCCCAGGGGAGCAGTGCTCTGACTGGAAACACTGCCTTGGGAAGCCTGGTTATTAAAATCTTTCATAACTAGCACTGGGCTCACTGTATCTGCATGAGCATCCTTGAAAGCCAAAGTATTTTCTGATGTATACAAGTAATTCTCATGTTAAATCTGCAAGACGACAAAGGCACACACACAAACACAAAAACCCTGACTCATCCTTTATTTCTTCATATTTCTTCAATTCAGTGAGTTGCTAATGCAGAAGTAGGCATGGAAATAAACATACACACACCAAAAGATCTCTAAACAGGAACATTCTTCAGCTAGCAAAACACAATGCTGCAAAACCAGAAACATTATTTGCCTTTTACTCTCTGCAAGAGATTCGTGTTAAACCAGGAGAAGAAGGAAGGGGAAAAGCAAGATGAAGACACAACACACACCCACACCACGAAATAATGAATTTAGATGAATACTGAAGAACACTTTTCAACTCCAGTGGAAAAAAAATATTCAATGCAACATTTGGAAGTTTGGGTGTTTTGGTTTTTTTTCCACTACAACCACTTAAATGCCTGATCTGGAACACCAGGAGCTTTGTTGTGAAAAGTCAGTAGGTGGCATGACCAAGAGAGGTCTAAAAGAAACTCTGGAAGTAGGGTGTTTTTTTTTTTTCTTATATTTCATTAAAAATCTCGATTTCTGATCTTCAAGTAAAACAGGTGGTTTGTTTTTTTTTCATACAATGAAGATACAAACTGTGCATATGAAGTACATCAATTTTATCACACCTGGAGGAGTTGGAGGCAAAATAAAAGTGATTTTGTTGACAAGAAGATGAAACTGCATTTTGCAAAATTAAAAAAAATATATTCTGAATACCACCAAGCTCTGTGACATCCAGAGATCTGCAGTGAGGAGCCCATAAAAGCTCCTCTATAAAGGTCTCTGTGACCAGAGTTCCTTCACACAGGAATTCCAGGTGCAAAGACAGCAGTGCCCTCATTTCCAGATGTTTATGGAAGCATTTCTCACATTTTATAAACACACCATTACCTCTTCCCTTCTTTTTTTTTTTCAAAGAAACAAGTTTCTGAAATACATCACTGGCTTGAAGCCCCCCCTCCCACGGTGACAAATGTGACTCAGGCAACAGAGCCATCCTAATCCTGTACAGCAGCTGCTCACTTTGCTTCAACAGGAGAAGTGTGCAGAGCAAACCCTCAAATTCAAGAATTATCAGAATTTTTAGCCAAGTATATGAATATTTCAAAATAGGTGTCTTACTTTCATTATGCATTACTCTAAAATCCCAGGGCAGAGGATCAACACTGATTATTCTGTCTGTAATCTACAATTTCTGCTTTTGCAGCATGTTACTGAAAGTATTTTTTCAGTTGTAACCACAACACACACACACATGCACACCCCAACAACACAGCCAGGAAAGCAGCACTGGCTGATTTGCTACCTTTCTTTTTTTGTTTGGATGATGATCTGAAGAAGTAAAGTCCATCTGTGCCTAATAAAACAAGGGGATTAAAAAGCAGTGTCTAGTTTAATCCCACGGAATTATTTGCACCTCTAAGGGATCAGTTAGCAGCCTTCTGCTGAGGACTGTAAATGATACTTAAACACTGTCCAGTAAGAAAGACTATATGCTTTAAACAAAACAAACAAAAAAATATTACTTCTTTCAATCATCAATGCACCAAATACTCAGTTTTGAGTGTTATCTTCTTTTAGGTGAACAAAAATGTAAATTTTATGCCATTGAATTAAACAAGAGTAAGAAAGTTTACATCCACTGTGAAATTTATAAATGCTGCAAGCTGCAACAGTTGGAGCTGCTTTAAATAAGAAAAGAAAGTCTGGCATATGTAGAGGCTCCAAAGGAATTAAAAAGCAAATTTTGCAGGAGGCTCCTTATTCTGCTTCATGTGAGTTTTGTCCTGTTTTAGGCCAGGAACTTCAAAGCCATTTGCAGCACGGATTAACAGATCCTCCTCCAGAGCAGCACAACACTCCCAGCCACACAGGCTGGAAAGGTGCTCAGCACACACTGTCATGCTGAGATTAAACTGATTTGATTGAAATTCTTGTTCCTATTACGTTGTAATTAACAACAACTTCAATAAAATTTACATTTAACAAAAGTCAATCAGTGTTTGTGTTAATAAACAAAAAAAATACAGACGCAACAACTGGGAGTCCACACTGAGAGCAATTCCTACTTACAAATTTATTTCTTTAATGCAGGTGGAATGAGAATTAGAACCTGCTGGAGACCCAAGTTATCATTTAGAGTAGAACAGAACATTTCAGTTGAGACTGAAACACTGCTACAGAGGCTCTGGAGGTGGATAATACTACCCTGAAATTATTCACCCTTCAAAATACATCTTCTAATAGGAATCCTGACATCAGGCAAAGTTCTTCCATTGTGGAAGGGTTTGTATTCAGCCTTTGTTTTTCAAACTTTTTACAATCCAGTGGTTCATAAGTGGGTCTGCTTTCCCTTATGGCTCCCTGAGGTATGATTTTCTTGACTGCCTGGCATGAATCACACTGAAGAAAGAATAGTCCCCCCATGAACATAGCATAAAGAAAGAGGAAGAAAAAAAAAAAAAGAAAAAGGAAAGGAAATAAAATGACTGGCAGCTAGATTGCATGCCCTGTCCCATGGCTTTTGCCAGTACCTCAAAATGAAGCTTCAAGCTCTGCTTTCTCCTGTCCCAGGTTCTACCTACAACCCTCCAAAAGTTCTCACCTAGCCACCAGAAAGGACACACACCCTTTCCACCTCTCCTGCTGAAGTGCTGCTCTAGAGCTTCTAGAAAAGCTGATAAAACCCTGGAAACCTCTGTCCTCCTCTATCCAGATGACAGCAGGGACTGCTGCTCCTTCCTACAGCACTTCTGTGTCTCCATTTCCAAGTCAGAGACATCTCAGCACACGACTCTCACGGGATTTTTTTCATCTGTATAAAATTTCTTTTTCTTTTCCTACAGAGTTGCCCATTGCCATTCTTCTAGAAATGTCCATGCTTCCATGTCCCAACTCTTCCACATATCAAAGTGACAGATTATCACCTATCAATATCAGATATCAGATTATCTGACTGCTTTTGCAGAAACCTTAAAACATCCCTTATCACACAAACTTCAAAAATGGAAGTAGCATACGGTCTGCTATGGAAAATGAGCAACTGAATTTGCTGATGTGCTGAATGCACTGGGCCTGACTAGGATGGAATGGTTTTGGATCTGATAACACAGGGATATCTTAGCTGTTGCTGAAGGGTGTCAAAATCTTCTCTGTTTCTTATTCTGCTGCCCCAATGTGTGGGCTGGGGGTGCACAAGAGGCTGAGAGGGGACACAGCTGGGACAGCTGGCCCAAAGGATGTCCCATTCTGGTAAATCTCCTTGCTCAGCAATAAAACTGGCTGGTAGTTGGCCAGATAGTCTGGGCATTGCTCTGCTTATGAAGGTTGTGAGGAAATCCCTTTGTGTTTTTCAGTCCTTTTTCCTCCCTGTTCCTTCCTTCACCTATTAAGCCATCTTTCTCTTGATCCATCAGGTTTTTTTCTTGCTTTTTCTCTTCCAATCCTCCCCCCTATTCTGCTGCAGAGAGGAGACAGGGGGAATGAGAAGCAAATGGGGAGGTCCTCAGTTGCTGGCTGGGGTCAACCCCTGACACTGAAAACAAAATAATGTTTTGTATGCCCTGTTTCACTCTCCTAATCCTCCCAATCAATCCCAGCCTCTCACAGGCCCCTTCATGCATGAAGAGGCTATTGAAGCTGAAGTGAAATACTACAACAGAGACTTCCAGATATGTTGCATAAAACTATCAAAAGATGAAAAAAAACTATCAAAACCATTGAGGTTTTTTTCCTGTATACTCATTGCAGCTCTTACATCCACCACTTAAAGTACAGTGCAGCCTTAATAACAGGTTAGCTCAAACTCTGCTGACATGCTGCACACCATTTACATAAAGGATCCTTATTCTGGTTAAAAAGAAATAATAAGGGAGGATTATGGCAGAAGATACTTAAGTTAAATTCTTCACCACAATCTATAGCAAATGCAACTCAGAAGAATTTAATTAAAATCAAATCTCTCAAAACACAAAGGCAATAAAGTGAAAAGCAGGACAACCTTTCACTTACAGGTCCTGAATGTAAGATCTACTAGCTACTAAAGCTTCCAGATGAACAGGAACATTGATGCACAGAAACTAGTACTTTTCCTGATGTCTGATGTGGAGAGATGTTACTGCAATTCATGTTTTGTGAAATTATTGAATTCACCAAACATCAGGAGCAGATCATGTTTCTGTTTTCAAACAGAGGTTGAAAGCTACTGATTTTATTTTCATTTTTGAAAGCATCCAGAACACCAGAAAACAAAAAACAAGCTCTTAACAAAAGCCTTCCAGCCAAGGGAAAGACTCTACCATGTAACACAGATTAACAGGAGTGCAGATTGCTCTGAGATTTGATGGCAATCCACGTGGACATGGATTGAGAGTCTCCCCCACCATCTGCTCTATGAATCCTGGAGTGGCAGCATAAAATATCTCCACACCTCATCAAGCAGAAAAGCCCAGTACTTAATTTACTGCCATCTATCTGAATTGGACTGATTGTTGATACCCTTTAAGCATGAATTGCAGGACAACTGGGAAAAAAAAAATCATCTTGAGGCAGAGCAAAGTGCAGGAGATGTGACCTAAACATCCAGGGACAAAGGTCAGAACTCGAGTTCCAAACAAGTTTCCTTCTCAGAGGAGCAAACACTATCACTTTCAGAGATTTATGCCAGAAGCTTCTCTCTGATGGCTGTGTGGAACTGGCTGTCAAAGGAAGCGTGTTGTTTAGAAGTCAATTGTCAAATTAATTTGAGATGCAACAAGCAGGTTGGCTTCTTTCAGAGCACTCATTTACCTGCCTGTGAGCTGCTGGAGGTTTCCTTGAGTTTGTTACCCTGCAGTTCTTGCTCTGAACGAGGCATATGAGCAATGCAGGAACACACAGGAAATTTCACTTCCAGCTCCAAGTCCCAGCCACGAGAGCATGAACTCAGAGCACAAAGCACTGAGTGTTTCCTGATGTGCTGTGTAAGGACAATTTTGGCAGCATCTCTCAGTTCTGTGCAATGATCTGACAGTCTGCAGTGGGCTCCTGGTTCACTCCTCCTGAGGAAGGAGGCTGCTGCACGCTGTGTCACTGGCTGGCAGAGCCCCAGAACAGCCCTGAGATGCTGCTCCAGTCCCCACAGGCAGAGCTGCTCAGGACAGATGGAGGAGCCAAAGCTAGAACAACAGATGACAGCAGGAGCCAAACCCCATTTCAGATAGAAAGAAAAAAAATTATGAAATAAACCCCATAAAAATGTGCAGAGAGCACCTTCCCTGGCGGCTCAGAGGGAGATTTGTCATGCAAATAGGAAACAGCTCGTTTCAAGAAGGAAATGAGTGAAAACAAAGGGGTTATTTGACACAGGAAAAAAAAGCAATTGCAAGGAAGTTTTCACTGTCAGAGATAATGATGGCTCTGGTCTGGTTTTTAGTGAACTCTTGGTAACACCAATAATATTCCAGCCTCCTTTCCCACAGCAACCTTCTGTCTGGTGACTGAAGGGCTGAATAATCATGAATCACCTCAGCAGTGCCATCTAAGCCATAAAATTCATGCCAGGACATAAACATGTCTGTGTATATACTGAAACATACACACATATAACAATAAGCAATAATAAGTAATAATAATAATAATGGTGGTGGTAGTCATCATAATAATAATAATAATAATAATAATAATAATAATAATAATAATAATAATA
>VZUI01053916.1:0-17412 GCA_013401135.1 Cettia cetti
CAGCTCCTTTGGTTCAGAAACGTTGGATCTGTGGAAAGTTCTGCCCAGTATTCTGATATTTAGGGCATCTGTGTGGAGAACTGTAAGGAGCCCTGGTCCTGGAGTGGGTTATTCAGTTTTCCTTTAGGTATTGCCGAAATGCTACTTGAAGAACTGGCTGTGTTAGAAATGATGCTCTGTAACAGCACAAAAGTGATCCATAACACAAGTAACCCCATGAGACAATGTGATAAAGGAAAATACTGAGCTCATGTGCTCAAGATCATTCAATTGTAGAGTTTAGTAGAGCTCTCACATCTGCAGTGCTGATTTATAAACATCATCGCTGGCGAAAGGCAAAGTCATCACGGACGTTAAGTGCAGCATATGGTTCTGTATAATAAAATTCATCTTGTGCTCTCCCCTTTAGCCTCTACCATATGGTTTTGACTTAATTTGTAGTAATTTGTTATGCCAGATAAGTTTAAGAAAAAGTTATACAGTGATTTATTTTTCAAAGTGCTAGAAAACCTCCATGTTTCCTACCCTGTCATTGATGAACTTTGATTAGTTATTTCTGATACAGTCTACAGAACAAAGTTGTTTGGGTTTCCCTATTAAACAGTTGAATAGCTATTAAATAGCTATTCAACAGTTCTGTTAAATGTGATAATAGTGCAAATAAGCATATAGTTTAGCTAATAAGAGATAATGTGATATAGAAAACTTTGTATGTGATTCTTGTGACAGGATGAAAAGGTGACTTAGAGTTTGTTTGCTAGTAAAAGTACTTAATATATTTTAGCATAACTGTATGGGAGTTGAGTATGTGTGTAAATACTTATACATGTCTAGTCTGAGAACAGGTCAGACCTGTCTCTCCAGGGCTTTGAACATAATTCACGTGTTAGTTCCATGTTTTATCCCATCCTAATTCGAATGCATAGGTCAAAATGAATCTTTTAGCTCTGTAATGTCAACAGTGACATTTGAGTTTTTTCCTAACTACCATACTTGAAAATATAATACTGAAGAAGTAAGAATTGCCTCATTACCCAGGTTGAAATATGGGAGTCCATTGGTCTAGCAAAACTTCTGTGCTTATGAAATACAAGAAATGTATTGTCTTTCTCCTGTTAGCAGGAGATTCTGTTAGTGATTCCTTTACGCCTATTTAGGGCAGTGCATGTAGTCCTGACTGCTCTGCTTTCTGACAAATTAGTTTGGTGTGCTTTACCTTTGGTGGAAGATTAAAGTGGAAAATATCCTGGTTTATTGGATTTTCCTTGGAGACAACTTGTGACTTAGTAATTTGGAACATATTCTTTCCATGTGGAAAAGGCAGTAAAGAGCTCCTTCTGTAACTGTGAGTGATAGTGAAGGAGTGCTTGTCACCTGATGCTTTGTAGCTTTAACTATTGTGCATACAGGGTATTTTATGTTGTGTCTTTACAGAAATGCTTTTTGACCAACAAGTTTGTTTGTATGAGCCTAAAAGAAAAGTCTTTATCTGGTGTAAATTTGATATTTGTTAGTGATTCTGTAAGGTAACACAGCTAGATGTGGTGCAATACAGGACAAACATACTTTCACAGACGCTGGTTAGATTCTACTTATTTCATTTAGAATCTTCCTGACAGATAAGACTTATTCACCATGGCATTTTATTTAGCATTTAGTTACATATTGACTGGCACATTTCACTGAAAACAACAGTGTTAGCTGGCCCCTTGTAACTGTATGAACATCACCAATATGAAGAGTTGAATCCAGTGCTTTGAACAGAGAGCCAGAGCACTGAGTGCCAGAGGTTGTGCTAATGTGAGCAATGATTTCCTGTATGCCTGAAGCCAAATTTTATCTTTGTACTTTGTATAGTGATTTATAAAATGTGATTGAGCAGTGTTTTGCTGGATTTGATGCATTTGGAAGGCAGTTTTTCTTCTGGGCACGTCCACGTGTTGTTATTGGAATTTTAAGGCACCTGTCCTGGTGGGAAGTCAGTAATAAGCATAATAAGAAAAAAACCAAATCGCGTTCTTCAAATTAATTCACAAGCCCACTGGAACTCCTTGAGTTTGATGGAAAAGTGACATTAGTCAACAAAAATGACATTCCAGTCTCACAGCTCATGTATTTTTTGGCACACTGCCATGTGCATCCTGCCTGCTGCACAGCAATATTGGGAACATCTGGAAATAAATTTGTGGGTAAAAGTGAGAATTAATTATGTGTCTAACTCATCTCCACATGCAGAAAATGATGATATGGAAGTATTCTCTCTGTTAAATGCTAGGCAGGTATTGGATTAGGTGAAGACAGAATTCATTAAATGTTTTGGTATTACCAAGGAGCTTGAGCTCAAAGACTTTCCTGGGAAAGAATTAACATCAGCAGCAGGGCTGCTCCAGTGCATAGGTCCTTACCAGAAGTAAAAAATACTGCAAGTTGTACTTGGAACCTTAAAAGGGAATAACAAGCTGATGTGAGTTCTCTTCTTTTGTTTGTAGATTAATATGCCTGAGTAGTCCAAGGGGTGATTACAACTGAGTGATTGAGGGATGGGGTTGCATGGGAAAGCTCTTGGAATAACATTCAAATACTGTGCTTAGCTGTGTCTTGTGTTTAGCTGTATTTTCCTCCTTCACTGCCTTGAAATACCAAATATTCCCTGCGGTCTAATGAAATGCATCTGTCCTAACTTCCCTGTGTTTGCTTTTGGATAATATATTCATTCTCATCATTTCAACAAAGGAAGATGCAGATACAAAGGCCCTCAAGATGAACAGTATGAGCTTGCTTTATATTAAATTCATGTTGTGCACTTAATATTGCTCATTCTGAATGCTCCAACTGTGCTTGTGATATTGTATGATAGTGAAGTATTACACATGAGACCATTGCAATGTGAGAGCACGAGCTCTCCTGAGACTGGGCCGGGGTGTGGTATTTCTGGTGGCTTTTTTTTTGGGTTTTCTTTTCCATATGTGGAATTTCAGAGAAGTTTTTGGTGACTTTTTTGAGGTCTTACTGAAGAGGGAATATCTGACTTTACTTTCAAGACAAGCAATAAGCTTGAAAAGTGTATGTGTACTTTGTTAACAATACCTATTGAAACTGCCCTGGGTGCTTTGATTGAACATCACGTGTAGCAAACCATAGAAACAGAATGATTCATTACTTTTATTGCTTTTGACTAAAAAGGGGGGATAGCAAAGGGTATATTTTATTCATTAATCATTGAGAATTATATTGGCATGGGTAGAACTATTTTTAATCTTTTGTCTCTGTGCCTTTATTTGGCAACAGCTGCAGTCATTTTAAGTAAATTGTCCATTAAAGCACTCTTTTGGCTTTTGACAAATTGCATCAAACTGCTTCCTTCAGGGAGAGACAGCCCTGAGAAGCTGTTCAAGTTTATTCTTGCTGTCAGAGGCTTAAATTGCCTGAATCTCAGGACTTGCATGCACAGAGGGCAGTAGAAATAAGCAAAGGGAAGGTGTATTTCTGGTCAAGTGCAAGTGGAGACATAAGACGCTTGTCCTTGTTTTGTTTGATGGCATAAAATTGTGCCTTAAATTCGTATTTGTTTCAAATACTTGTCAATTTGTAATAATCTGAATAACTGTTAGAACTATGGAAGTATTCTCAGATGAATATCAATCCTGTGCTTGTGTGTCTCACCCCTGGGATAGTTCCCCTTACCTGGAAAATGAGGGACTCAAAAAGGTGCAGCAGTGGGAGGCAAGCTGAGATGAGATGGCTGAGAAATTTAGAGGTAGAATAGAGGCAGTCAGTTCTTTAAGCTTATAGTTACCAAAAGTCACTGCTGTCTTTAAAGTCTATATCTTGGACACCTACTACAGAGCACATGATAAATATTCACATTGTTCAAGCCACTAATTTACTGTAAATTGGAAATATCTTAAAGCTCAGAATGTCACCTTAATTAGCACAGGAAATTTAGTCATAATGTTCTATTCTTACGAAAATTTCTTTGCCTGATCTTATTAGTCTGTTTTGTCTCATTTATATGCCCATTTAATGATTGGAAGTCTGTGTTTTCCCTAAATATGCTTTTAAGAGAAGCAGTATCAGTTCAGCTCTTGTTCTTCTTACAGTTTATGCACGGACGGGGACATGGACCAGGGCATCTCAGCTTTGCAGAATGACTGAGTAGAAATTTCATGAGTCTTGATAGGTAGTCAATGTACGAGAAGTCAACTGTGATTAGGGCTGGGAGGAAAAAATGCAGAGGGGAGGAAAGACAACTTGAACATGTGGCACAGGTAGAGTTTGAGTTGAGAACAGACTGCCAAATAAGCAAGCCAGAATGAGTAAAATTGTAGGTTTTGGAGGAGAGCAGATGTCTGTACCTTGTGCAGTTGCTGTCATTGCTGATAGCAGGATCTTGGCTGCCATAAAAATTGGGTGTTCTTTCAAGAGAAGTATCTTTCTTTAATATTTATTTTTTTTGTGTGCTTAGGGAAGAATGTGGCTCCACCTTTTTTGAGGCAGTATCTTGTGTGCAAGTGTGTGACCAAAGCAATAAGAACAACCTGAGTACCCTTTTAGGAATTATAGATGTAAACAGAGCTTGACAAAGTTATGTGCCTCAGGCTTTTTTAGCAAAGAAAAACTCCCTGAGGGGACCCCAGGGGCAAGTAACAGGAAAAAACCCCTCCAAAATTAAAGAAAAAAAGTCATGCATTCTCACAACAAATATTTACTAAATACTTAGCCTTGGAAAAGTGTTTGGACAGTGGAATGCTTCCTTATTTATGTTCACTAAATGGCATGCAGAAGAGAAAAACCTTACTGGCCCTTAATGGACTTCCTGAAGAAATATTTGATCATGTTCAACTTGAAGGTCTGCTGTGTGAGACAAGATGTGACAGTCTGTTTTTTGTCGGACTTGTGTGAAAAACAGGAAATCCGTGGGGTTTTTGAAGTGGACTGTAATGAGGAAGTATCCTGTTGTCTCCAGTGTCTGTCCAAAAGCTAAAGGCAGCTGCATCATCGGGGTGGTTGTGGTTGGAAGTCACTCCTGGAGGTGGTTGAGTCCAACTGCTCTGCTTGGAGCAAGTTAAATGAACCAAGTTGCTCAGTGCTGTGTCCAGTTGGGTTTTGAATATATCCAAGTTTTGGAACTTGACAATCGTCCTGATGCTTAAGGAAGTTCTTTCTCTATCTGATCACTTCTCCAGCCTGGAAGGGTCTTTGCAATTCAGCACCACCATCTCTTCTATCAGCCAATCCTCCTGGTTTGTTATCTCCAAAGTGGTGAAGGCCTATGTGATGCCATCATTGGGGTAATTCATGAAGAACAGCAATATATCCCCAGTATTGACCACCGGGCTGTACCACTGCTGGCCTTTGTGCTGCTAACAGCAAGCCTTTGAACCCAGCAGTTCAGCCAATTTCAATCCTTCTTACCCAGTTTGAACTTCTGCAATTTGTCATCTTTGCACATTTTACCTTGGCAGTAGAGATTTTTGTTGTGTAACTTCACTGTCAGCATCAAATTATAGAGGTTGAAATGCATCCTCTACTTTTAGCAAGTTAGGGGTAGGTGCCATTGTATAACAGGATTTCTTCAACCCCTCTGGAAAGGAATTTTAATTAATGCTTTAGGTGATATTTAAGGAGTGTGAACTTTGGCAACTTCTTCAACATTTTCAAGTGGTTTAAACACATCCATACTGACTTGTGTTTTCGAAACTCGCACTTGAATGTACTAAAATATAACAATCTGAGAAGCACAAGTTGAGGATCAATAGTGATGAAATAATTTTAATAGGCAGGAGTATTTATTTAGCAGCAAACCTAGGGGCTGAGCAGTTACACTAATGTGTAGTGAAAAACCTCCGTTCCTAAAATATCAGATGATGCTCAGGAGTTGACTGTCCTGAAATCATTTCTTGAATGCAGAAGCTCAGAGCTGTTGAATACTCTCTTGTTCATGTAGAAGATATAGTCTTTAAAGTTTACAGTGGTCACAAATGGTTTGTTAAAGTATTTTTCTTCATACTTTTCAGCAAATATTATCTTAAGTTACTTGAAACTGCAACTGAAGAGCAAAAGGCTTGTAGTGGGAAATTAGAAGGCTGGGAAATAGAGGCACAACTTGCCAAGTCTTTATTTTTTGTTGTTTCTTTCAGTCACTTTTTAAGCATTAGTCAAGAGCTCCCTAACCATTTTACCCAGTGAAATGCATAATCTTCCCATTTATTGTAGCAGCAGTATATTTTAGGCTAAGGGTCAAGTTAAATAAAGATGAAATTCTCAGCTAGAGGGCTTGAGTTGGGCAGCTGAAAGCTATTGGAAAGGGTGGTTGGTTGGTTGTTCGTTCATTTTCTGGAATGGAAAATAGATTAGGGAAGACTTGATGATGCAGTGCATTGAATTTCCATGAAGGAGCAAAGGCAGGGAAGATCTAAACCAAGGACAATTATGCACAGGAAGGAAGGGGATAAATCAAGGTAGTTTAATTGCTACTTCAGTGTTGGTTGTTCTGTCTGTTAGCAGAAGCACAGGTGGATTTTCCAGTTAACTTGCTTTGATTGACTGCAAGCCACTCACACTGTGGCTAAGTGACACCACTGATTAAAGATGGGTCTGTAGTTCTTGAAAGAGTGAGGAGTGTTGCACTTAAGTCAATGTTGTCACTTACCTATAACTCATTTTTAAATGTTCTTGCTAGTAGTAGAGCAAAAATGGTGAACAGAAGGCTAGTGAAGTATTTTCAAGACATACAAGTGCTCAGTCTGACACAGACTAGCATTGATTTGGTCTCTGTCCTTTTACTTTGGGCTGTTGCTTTTGGGCTGTGTTTTGTTTCTCCTCTGATCAAGTGAAATAATCCCATCTCTGCTAGTAAACACTTTTCCATGCCTCCATTAGACTGCATGTAAAGTGATTTCCAAAGTGCAGGGCTGTATTTCAGTCTCCTCACGTAAAAGTTAAGATTATTATCAGAAGTATTTTATTCCTGAGGGGTTCTGGAGTTAAGGGTTTTTTTGCAAAACTCTTCTCTTTAGTAAGCATTGATAATGTTATGATGTCTTATGGAATTGATAATGATTGGTAATGTAAAGCTAACCAGATATTGTTTCATGTGGACCCAGTTGTATTTTTGTAACCCTTAACTGTTATGATTGGCATAAGAGCACCTTCACCCTTCTCTTCCTTCCAAGCCCATCCTGGCAAAGATGTAGTATTAGAGAATCTGCAGTGTTTAAGAACACAAGGAAAAATTTAGTATTCTGAAAGAAATAACAAGCTGAGGTAAATATGAAGAAAAGTTTTTGAAGTCTTTCAAATTATAACAATTAGTTGGGTAACATTTTTTGTTCTTGAATATATTCTTACACTGAGTAGAATTCAAATCGTGTTATTAATTTGGCAAAGGCAGGCATGGCAGAGACAGTAAATGGCTGCTGGAATAGTACAGAGAATACATACAGTACAAGTATTGTTTCTCTGACTAGAGGGTTGCTTTATTAAACCATTTCTTAAATATCTCCTTTAATTAAAATTGTTCTAACAGCGTGTTTACTGAGATTTGGTATCTAATTACACTGTAATTTTTCATTTATATGAAAATTTTGAAAATGTATGTTTAAATCTGACCAAATGAAACACTTGTAATTTTTCTTATATAGCCATCAGCTAATGATGATCTTAACTTCCAAAGATGGGAACATAAGCCTAATGTGCTGCAGTTTGTTTGCTTCAATCTTTTTCTCCTTTTGTATAGAACACTAGGGCACAGAAAAAAGATTAAAGACAGAAATAACTCCATGAAGTTGCGCTTTCCTGAATGTAGTGACGTGCTGCTTATTTATAGAATGCAAGATCAAGACAGATGTGGGTATCTCAAGTGTCTGGGTTGTTTGTGCAAATAACTAGAAATGCCGTTGGTGCCACCATCACTGGTGGTTTGGAGAAATCCTGTACTTGAAATAATGGTTTATTTGGTCTCTTAATACCTGGCTTGGAAAACGCATAGAAATATTTAATATAAAAACTTAAAGTTCTATATGTGATAACTTGAAAACCATCTGCCATCTATATAGCTAGGACAAGAAACTTTAATGCTTTTTTTCATGGTCATAGTTAGAAACCAGGTAGCGAATGTGCAGTCACCATTCTTTTTGGTTAAGAGTGTTAATTTCAGGCTTATTTTGTTATATTCTCTGACAGCTTCAAGAAAATTATCTTTAAAAAGGCAATTACTGCCAAGTTAATGGTGAATATTCAGGAACCAGTACGCTCCTTTATTGATATTGCTTTTATTAGGCACCATGGTCAAAATTTTTTTCATTTGTTTTCATCCTCAGTTTGGGAAATTGTTCAATTGCCCAAACTTCCAGGGGGCTGAAATATATGTTGCAATGAAAGGTACTTTCTGAAAGTTGCAAAATGTGTAAGAAGCTGGATATTTTGGACATGGAGTATGAAACTGAAGGCTTGGGGCATCTGCCTTCCCCTTTATTTACTGTTGTTAAGGCTTTTGTGGGATATTAGTCTCAGGGTAGGGAGGCTGCAGCTGACTATGAATAGCACGAACCCAGGCCAAGAGCTTCTCAATCAGCTGGAGCATCACAGCAGTGTTGCAGCTGAGCAAGTCTCTAACAGAAATAACAAAGCATGCATGTTTCTTATTAGAGAATCAGGTTACTGTAAAGACTGTTTAGAAGACTGATAAATCATAGTAAATTTGAGCTTTTACAAGATTAATTTGTTAATTTATTTCCTCTGTGAGTATCCAGTAGCATTGAGCTGGGGTCATACAGTCAGCACTGGTGTCTCTGGTCCTTGTTAGTCCTTAGTCTGTGAGGTGAAAGCAATGAAACTTGGTAGCAATTTTGCAAGAGAAGTTCAAGATTAAAGCATTTTTTTCAGCTTTGTGCATGAAGAGTTGGTCCTGTGCTCTTGTATCCCACTGATGCTCCCTGTGAAGGAAATATGGTGCAGTGGAAGACAGCTTTTTTCAGAGTGCTTAGTGTAGTTGGAAATACCGCTGAAAAATGTTTGAGCTAAGAGTTGAAGCAGGGTTTTACTTATTGGAACACTCATTAGTGCTCAGTTATATCATCATGGAATACAGTGATGCTGCCATGCAGGCCAGAGCTCTTCCAACCTGTGCTCCTGGTGCCTGGGCTTGGGCTAATTTGGTAGGACTAAGTGTTTAGTAGTAAATGTGTTGTGAATTTCTGAATATGAAAATCTATTTCATGTGGCTTGATTCCACTATTTAAAGGTACTAGTACCCAATCTTAAACAAACACATTATACAAATGAATAAAAAATTCAACCAAACAAAAAAAATCCCTCAAACCAACCAAATAAAAAAAACCCAACAAAGTCCCCAAACCAACCAACCAACCAAACGAAAAACAACAAAAAAAGAGTATCCTCTAAAACAACCAACTGAATAACCAAACAAAAAACCAACCAACCACAATACCTAAATCAACCAAAAAAAAAAAAAAAATCCCAAACCAACCAACCATAAAACCAAGAAATCAAAAACCCAACCAAATAAAATCCACAAACCAAAAAACCACCAACTAAAATCCCCGAAACAACTAAATGAAAAACCAACCAAAGAAAATCCCAAACCAGCTAAACAAAACCCCAACCATACAAAATAACAACCAAACAACTCCCTCGCCCCCAAAAAAATGAAAAATTCTAATTAAGAAATTATCTGAAGGGATGAAGACTTTTCTGTTAGCTCATCTTTCTTGATGTGATATTCCTCAAATAGATTATTTGTAATGAATTGGAAAGGTGGTGCTTGACCCCTTATTTTGACTAAGTTGAGACTATTCAAGCATTTACATTTTTATTCACTAGAACTAAACCAGAAATGACGTACATCATTCCTTGATGAGAAATTATGTTAAGAGTCAGCACTGGATGACACACTAGTGATGAAATGAATGTTGTCATGTGTTTACACTTTCAACCTGGGTATCTGGAGATGGAACCCAGTGCTTTTTCTAGTTTGTAAAGGCTGGTACCATGAAAAGGCTTTCAAGAAAGGAGAAGTTATACTTATAAAATGCCTAATCAATTAAAGCCTCAAAGGCCTTCTGGCAATTTACATGTAGAGAGGAACAAATTTTACTTTGATAAAAATGATAGTGCTAATGAGCAGTGACCTATGAATGCAGCAAAGATTAGTCCCTTTTATACAACCAGCTAAACATTGGAATTGGGCACTCCCAGACTCAGTTGAGAGATGAATATCTTGCTGTCATCTCATTTTAAAAGCTGGTAGCTTGCAGGGAAGATGGATTTGAGGGTATCATAAGGAGCTGACAGGAAATTCATGCTCTTGTTTGTTGCAAATATGATCTGGATGCATGTATCACCCTGTTGTACTTAATGCTGGTGCATGATGCCCTGTGGTTATTCCCTAGTGGATTCCTCTGCTGAGACTAAGGTTTAAGAGAATATTCCAGCAGTTTTGTGTACCCTGTCAGCTTATTAAAGGAGTGAGCTTCCTGAGCTTATTGTAGGAGAGGAGTTGTCTTATTCCTTCCAAAACTAACCAAATAGCTATCTGCCTGGTAGTCTATTTTTATCTTTGGCAGCTCAGTTTTTTAATTGCAAGCATTTGTTCAGCACTTATTTAAGATGATCTTCAAGAGTGAGGTGATTGTTTGGTTAACTTCATCATGTTGTGGATGAAGACTTTGCAATGCAGTTGTCTCTGTTTGAGAACAAATAAAAGCTTCTGGATAATGAGGAGAAATAACAAGACTCAGTATGCTGGAGTGCCTCATATCAACAGCAGCTGATGTATTATTGAACAATTTACCTTCTGTAATGTCTCTGGAGGGCCATGCTGTACTGTGACTGACAAGTGGGAAGCCCTCTTGGTAAAGCTTTCAAAGAATGCTCTGGATAGTGTAGGACTTTTGTCTCCTGTGAAGAGAAACCCAGTAAGAGAAATGATTTATTCATTCTAGTGGAAGTATCATCTTCCCTCTGACCTCAGTGCATTTTGCATTGAACAGAATGATTTTTCTGGGGAAGCTGGAGCTGATTGCTTTATGTGGGGTTTGGAATGAACCTTTGCCAGTACTATGTAGCTTATTACAGCTGCATCTGTGACCTTGGAAAGGCTGGGGAAGAAAGGAAAGAGGGAGAAGTGGTTTTGAGTATATAAAATGTGTATTTTATTGTTTTCTTAAGAAAGAATCATGAAGTTGTTAGTGAATCATTGTTAAAACACTTGTACAGTGTGGTTTCCCTGACATGCTGTGTTCTCTGTAGCAGAAAAACAAGAGCCCTAAATATATTCAATGACAAAATTACATTTATTATCAAGAAAACACTGTAAATTATATTCTGCAGCCCTAGAGAAAAAAAAAAAAAAAAACAAAAAACAAAACAAAACAAAAAAAAACCAAAAAAAAAACAACCCCACACCAAAGCATGAACAAGGGTATTATTCAAAAAGGCTGCTAAATAGAGAGATGAGAGTAATCAAATAGATAAGTATTAAACATATAGGTATTTAAATAAATACATTGCTGTTTTACTTAGAGGGAGGAAAAACAAACATGAGGAACTTTAAAACTGAGGTAGAGGCAACATGTAAGACACAAATATCCTTGAAAATTTGGAACAGAATTTGGTAAACAGCACAAGTTATGTACACTAAACAGTAAGAGGAAAATTAGAAGGTCACATATAGCCATGGCTTTCAACTTCATTCAGGGTTAAAGTTTGCTAATTTTATGTACTTTGCAAAAGCAGGGGCTGAATGACAGACTGCAGAAATAGCCTGGGAGATCAGAGTGGGCATCCACCCATACTGATATCATGTAGAAAGAAACACCTGGATTTTCTGTTTAGATCAGTCACAAACAATCCTGTTTCATGTCAATGTTGATGGAGGAGGTGAAGAATCTGGTTCTGGTCCTCAGGACCGACACTAAAATAATTTTTTATTTACTTTTCCTAGCTTTCAATGTAAATGTAAGGGTTTTGAATATTTATGAGCTACTTATCAAGTTTGTTATGGAAGATGCTCTAAAAACTCTATTATTGTTTTATCAAATCACTAAACTATTTGCAGGTGATGGTAAGGATTAACTGAATGATTAACTTATCCCTGTTTTACAGACACAGCACCTAATATTTATTTGATTTTTTTTTTTCTTAAATCAAGAACTGAAATAGGAGAGGAGGGAGGAGAAGAAAAATAATCCCTGCTTGATCCTTTGCAGTCAATAATTACACATTCATTTTTCTGCTCTGATTTTTTTCCCCCACCCCATTATTTGGTTCATTGTTTCAATGTATCCTATTTCCTTATATCTTCTCCTCAATGCAAACCGACAGGCTGAAATAATAACTAGGCAAGTAGATTACATTGAAAAAAATATTCTCATTATGAGATCTTGGTTAACTCCCAACCACAGTTCACATCATGGAAACATCACAAGTAACAGGAATTAATTCAGCCTCTGGAAAAAACCAATGTATACGATGCCAGGGGCTTTTCTCAGCCCACAAAGTAAAGCAGAAAGAATGCAGAGACAGAAATTATTTGTCTGGAGCATTTAGAATGATGGAAACAGTTCAAGCAGGCCAAAGAACTATTAGGGTGTGGTTGTTTTCCAACTCACTGGTCACCTTTTCCTCACAACACAATTTTGGTTCTTGTCCACTAAAGACAGTGCATGGTTTGGTGTTTTGAGTACTGGGATAGATGTATGGACTAAAATTAGGCATTATGAGGCTTGCCTGCCCTTTCTCTCTCTGGGGTTTGCATGGGGGATAGTTTATATTGCCTTTCTAGCCAAATTTTCTGTTTCTAGAATGTTTTATTTTACTGTTGGTTTGTTAATAATACTTGAAATATAACTATTTGACCATGTAAGTGGCACTATCGAGGCTGGCAAAAGCAAATTGGATCTAGGGCACAAATAATCTGGGTATCATTTGGATACTCTCTGTAAAAATAGGTCTCTTGTCCCCAACTTTCCCTTTACATGTTGTGTTCAAAGCACTTTGTACCTCCATGGACCAAAAGGGAATTGTACCAGCACCTTCCATGTCAGTGCTGTTGTGCCTCAGCTCCTGTGCAAATGTAAATATGTTTTTTAATCTGTAATAACTATATAAATAAATTTTAGTAGAGGTGGGGAGAGAGGCAAGGGAAGCAGCAATTGTAGCAAAAGCTAGTGTCCTCCTGGTATTTGTCCTTGGTTTGAGGAAGAAGATGGGGAATGTGTTACAATAGAGCTTGGACACAAAATATTTGGTAGCTCACATGTGAAAGGTGTTGGGTGTTGCCATGCTTTTCACTTTTCCCTGTGGCTTTTTCTAAGTTTCACTTAGCTGGACGGAATTCAGGATTGGGAAAAAAACACCCCCATCCCCCAAAAAATGCTTCTTTTCCCAGCTGGGAACTAGACTGTAAAAGTTCTTTGTAAGTATAGCAGAGTTGCATTTGTTGTCATACATGACAAGAATTTATACTTGTGGCTCTTGCTGTGAGGGTAAAGGAGTCTTCACCTATCAAGGGTGCACTGGTGTATGTGCAGGTGGGGAAATGAATACCTGGAAGTATCAGAAGGGATCTGTGAAAACTTGAACCTCTAAGCTTAAAGAATTTTAAGACTCATTTATTTGCATGTAGATGAAAAAAAAAAGGGTTTTCAGTTCAGTGGAAACATGGAGTTTTGTGGAGTTTGGGACTCAGAAGTGCTTGGTTCATCTAATTTTTGTTACATTTGGTATTTGTGATGGCAGCTACACTTGTGATGTTAGGAGTAAGACATAATTTTTATAATGCACTGGAAATGTTCTTTGAAATATATCTGTAGTGAAAATTGTTGCTGAAATCAAGAATGAATAAGCAACTTATTGCATCTGTCTGAAATTAATTCTTGCCTGTTGTAATTATGCAGATTAATAGATATGTTTGAGAGTATTATGAGAACATAATGAACCTAAGATCCCAGTAGTAATAAAACAGTAGTTCTGTTTAAAGAATAATTTTATAGTTTATAGAGATAGCCTGTTAATTTGAAAGATTGCATTTAGCTGTGTTCATTTCCCTGCTGGCTGAATCCAAACTGTGAGCATTAATTAGTCATCAATGTTTTGAAAGGGAAGAGTAATACTTAGTTTATTACTAAATGCTTTTGAATATAGAATTAAATCTTCAAGCAGAGTGCCAAAATTTCAACCTGATGTGAAGTTAGTGCTTGTAAAATCATACTTTGGAATAAGCTTGAGGAGCTTTAACTGTCACAGGCTGCACCAGAGCACCAGGTTTTCCTGACTGAACCTCCCTGCAGGACTGAGGACTAACTCTATAGAGTTTAGAGATCTGATCGATTTTTCCATGTCTCTCCTAATGTGTCTGTGAACCATTCCCTCATTGCACTGCTTTGGAAAACTGGAGAATATACCCAGTAGTAGGGTATTGAAGGTGAATGAAATCCTATTTTAATAGCTGCACTAAATATCCTTTGCTTTTAGTAACAAGTATGTTGACTGGCTTTGCACAGTGAAAAGACATTTTTCATTTTTTTTTCTCCTAGATATTTTTTCATGTCCCTAAGTACCCTGCCCACAAGCATCTAGACTAATATTCAATTACTGCTGTACTTATCTGGTGCTAGAATATTCAGTGTTCTGTAGCCTACAGGAAAATGTCATAGAGAACTCAAAGACATGAAATTAACTTAAAAATAACATGATGACTCATTAAATAGATTAGAGCTGTTTATATTTACAATTATGGAGTTTCAAAATAAAATGGGGATGGTTGAGATAAAAACTAGAGAGTGTAAAAGGGCTAAATTAAGATAAACTAACTTTTTATTGAATGAAAAAAAGGCAGAGTTCTGTAGCTGACAGCTGGAAGCAGTTTGAAGACCTGTGATTTCAGCATACTGAGCAATGGCCTACAAATACTGGGAAGGTATTTCCAAAGTTTTTGAAATATGTCTCATTCCTCCTTAAAACATTGAAGAGAACTTGTGTGGTCTCAGGAATGGGTCTTGGTCTCCTGTGTCAGTAGCAGCAGAGGTTTCCATCCCCACATGGTCCATCAGTTTCAGTTGCCTATAAAACAGGCTTGTAACAACTCTGGTGTGTCAGGATGCCCTGAGCCCTTCTTGTTACAGGGACAGCTCAGCTTCTGCAGCTCAGAAGAAAATGTTGGCTGGAGAAGACACTGGTTCTGTGTTTGCTTATGAGTACAAATGTGATGAAATTAATGAAAATGTGGGTATTAATATACTTATCACATGTAATCAGTTTCTCACTTAAAGTATGTGAAATGACTGCCATGTGATGGAAATTTATTTTTAGGAGTATAACAACGTTTCCAGCATATAAACCTTAGCAGGACAAGATTCCCCAGAATTTGATTTGTCTTTTTGGTACAAAAGCAGTGTGTAAGGATTTTCAGGATCTCTGTTGTTCCTGCCCAGTGTGACATTGAGTCACTTGGATGTGGTGACCATTTGGACAGATGCTCTTTGCTGCTGTGCTGGCCTCTGCTCTCTCCTTTGGTGCATTAGACTGAGGGTAACAGAATTAATTGAGTGCCAGAAGTTTATTTTGTGTTTCTGATAACAGGGCTTTTTCAAATTTAGGGAAATCCCCTGGACTTGAATTGTATCAATGATTTCAGATTTAAGTATAAGTGACTTGTAGCTGCTGGGACCAAGTGCTGTTTCCTGTCTGCAGCAATTTTCCTTGAACTACACTTTCATACACTGTCTAAATAGAATCTATCTTCCATTTTAAGGCTTATATGATGAAAGGATGTTTGGCACAAAATACTGATGTGTGAAAATACCAAAACACAATTAATTCATGCCTTCCTATGCAGGGAAAAAAAAAAAAAATCGAGCATGTTAATGTTAAATTCAGAAGTTTGAGTCTTATCTGATAATATGTTAGTAACTATTGTATTTACATGTATTTTGTAAAAGCTAGTGCTGGATATGTGATATGCATGGGCCTTTTCTAAATGTTTAGGTTTTTGCAATGATTTTCAAAACTTTATTCCTATTGCAATATCATTAATTACATACTATTGGTGGTGAAAAAACAGTAAGGATCCAAATATAGAGGGGAAAATATGAAAGCTGCAATTACAAAAAGATTTCTGTATCCAACAGTTAATGTGATTACAGTGTTATACCCAGACTTGTGCTCCACTTGCCACATGCAGCTGTCTGCCTTTGAAAGGGAAATGTTCTGGCAGGTTTTCCCTTTATATTGAGTTAAGCTACTCTGTGATCTTCTGCACAAAACAATTTTCTTATAAGCCTTACTGAAAAGTCCAGTAAATCAGAGCTGTAACTTGATATCTTTGTCCTCTTGTTCTACTAATTCCCCCTGTGAGCCATTATAGGGTTCTTAATGCCTATGGAACAATTTCTTATTTAATGGTGGCTATCATCCTGCAACTGGCACCCTTTTAACTTGATCTGACTTTGATGTTTTTATTGTTCAAGCATTTTGCTCCAGCTCCACAGTGCCTGTTGCTTGGAGCTTGTGATGTGGCTTGTGATGGTTGTACAAAGGGGCCAGTGGGAGTTACATAGATGCTTCTATAAAGGAAGAGAAAGTATTCTGCCTGTGTTGGAGTAACTGAGACTTTTCTAGTTTGTAATGAACTGTTAATCAAGTTTTCCACAATGAAGAAAGCAGTCAAGGTCCTTTTCTTGATAACCCTCGTGCCACAAGCCATGTCAATCATGCATTAGATGCAAATGCAGTAGGATGATACCTTTGCTCTAGTTTGGTCAATCTGTCTTCAGCTAGAAATGTCACCTGCATAATATAACTCAGGTCAAACAGCAAAAATTGCAGCAGTGGCACCTGAGCTCTGAATCCAGCTCTGGTATTGTGCAAAGCTTTTGTGAGGAGCTTCTCTGAATGCAACTGTGTCCCTTGGTGCTGCAAATTGCAATTCCATTAGCTCTCCTGAGAAGTATTTTCCCCCTTTGTAATAGGAGATATCTCTGAGTATTTGTAACTGATTTTAGGTAGTTAACTGGAGTGTTGGGATTCTCCTGATGTGGATGTCTTCTTTTGTCTTTAACTGTATTATAAATTACATTGGCTCCCAATTTTATTCAGGCTGAATGATGCCTAAATTAATAAACCACCTTGGGAGCCTGGGGGCAATGGAATGTAATATGTTAGTAAAGTTGCCAATCATTTTTTCCCCTGAAGGCCATTAAAAACATGGCAGAAGCATACCCTATTTCTGTCAAATGTGTTGGCTCCCAGTTGTCTGGGATAATGGACTAGAGGACACCCCATGGAGTAGAGGAAAACATCAGTCAAGGTGCTAGGAGAATGGGTGTGGAGGTTTAGCAATCATTTGTGACTGCTGTCCTGACAGGGATCAACTAGTCCAGCAGTATAGTA